>ML686006.1:1615201-1644935 GCA_007922175.1 Pelusios castaneus | reverse complement strand
GGGAACCACAGAGACAGCCGGCAGAGCTGCTTGCCGGCCAGTCCGCTCCCGCCCTGAGCACGCTGTAACTGCGCATGCTCAGGGCGGGAGATTTAAATCTCCCCAGCCCGGCCCAGCCTGCACAGCTGGGAGGGAGCACCGGCGGGGACCGAACGCGGCCCCGGCAGGGCAGACAGACCCCGGCAACGGAGCCTGATCCTGGCCCCGTGCCGGGAGGCCGACGCTGTCGGCAGAGCGGGGCGGGGTCAGCTCTGGGCCAGGAAGTCGAGGCGGCCGGTGGGTGGGAGAAGGAAAAAAAGGTGCCGGAACGCCGTTCCGGTGCGTTCCGGCAGAAAAAAAGCACTGGGTGTAACTGACTGCACAAGACACAAGGGGAAGAGAGTGAATCCTGTTTCAGACCAGGAACTATCACAAGGTTGCCATGTTAATAGATAAAATGTGATGTCGCTATCAAATGTAACTATATAAACTACACTGTGTGTCTCCATCTTTATTGTGTTTCAGTGGTAGCACATTAGTTTTTCTCAGTTTACAAGTAAAGCACTTTTCCCCCCCTGGCTGCCAGCCTTGCAAATTCCCATGTGCTCTGGAATCAATTTAGCTCTTCCCCTCTTATACTACATCACCTGATCCTATAGACCAAATTATGCCTTAGCTATACCTGTGGAGTTTTTACAGTGCCATTTCTCAAAGTAGCCATATATTTAAAGTAATTATACACGATCAAATTTGCGCCCAAAATTAAAAAAAAAACATTTTTCAAATTGTTTGCATTACTTGTCTACTGAATCATAGAATTAATGGACTATAATTTAGTCTATTCCACTCCTTCAGTGCTTTGCCCAGTCTATTTTTGTCAAAATAAAAGACAATGTTAGTCTATTTATCATATCATTTCTCATGCAAATGGTACTTTTTTTTTTAACACTACTATTGGGTGGGGAAGGGAATAAAACTGAGGCTAATGGAAAAGAATGGTATGTTGAAGGCCATTGAACACCAGACTGCAAAAAGCTCCAAGAATATGTGCTCAGGCAATAGTTCTTGAACACTGTGTCGTGACAATCATGGGTTGAAAACCCTTGCACGAAGGGGAACTATTTTGCAATGGAAGGGCTTCAAAGAAGGTGACCTAACTGATCTCTTCCCAGTCTATTTGTATTTGAATATGATTCATTATCAATGCAAAGTCCATTAAGCTGGGAATGAAGGAATGGTGGATTGAACCAAAATCTGCACTTATCTTTCAAAGTGACCCTTTCTGAATTAGCTTTATTTTTCCTTTTTTTGTGGGTATGTGCGCTTTAAAGCGAGGCCTTCATAGGTTTTGTAGAAGAGTAATAATATCATTCTGATGAATCACAAACAACTGGAAATATTTTTAATTGTTGTTATATGAAATGGATACAGAATGCAACAGTGGGCTGGTGCTCAGTGGCCTAACTATTATTAAGAGCTGATCATTGTTTCCATTATAGTTTCAGTTTTGAAAAGTAATATTTCAGCTGTTTGAAACGACCTTGAGCTAAAATATGTCCCACAGGCTAAGGAGGCTTAAGTCGACTTAATTTACTCCGTGTTTACACTCATCAGACCGTTAAAGATACCCTGGCAGTTCGGAAATATCTCTGATATTGGCTAGAGAGGAATTCCCTGGCATTATCTTCAGTAGGGTGTCTCTCTGCACTGTAAAATCCCTGGAGGAGGAGAAGGGAGCAAGCTAGCTACCAGCAAGGCAGCACCACACTAAAGCAAACCCCCACAAGCGGAGGCCCCGCCACCAGCAGGAGCTGGCCGTGGCCGCAGCCCTGAGACTGCCGCCAGGAGCTGGCCCGGGGGGAGCCGGCTGTGGCCGGGAACCTCAGCAGCCCCCCGCCAGGCCGTGCTTTGACCAGCCTCTAGGCTGGCCCTCCCTGTCTCCAGATGGAAGCAGCAGGCCTAGGGGTGGGCTCCCAGCACTGGTGGCAGCGCTTGGAGACCCAGCTCAGGCCGGCATCGGGCCCGGGCCATGTGAGGCTGGGCCCCACTCAACTGCCCCACCCCTGGGCCGGCCCGCTCCACCCTGCAGGTGGAGTGGGCCAGCCCAGAGCCAGAGGCTGGGGGAAGCCTCCTGCCTCACCCCTCTGCCTTTGGCTCGCTGCAAAAGGCAGCGGGGGCAGGGCGAAGCACGACCTTGGGCGGGGAGGCAGCCATGACACAGGCCCCGCACTGCTCCGCTGGGAGCGGGACAGCGCGGGACCCACATAGCCGCGGGGCCCGGGGTGATCACCTCCTTTGCCCCTCTCCCCCAAAGGACGGCCCTGCTTCCATGGGAAGTGGAAGGCCTGAGCAGCAGTTTGGGATATTGGGGCTTCTTGGTACCATGAGCTTTTTTTCTGGAGCTCGGGATATGTATGTGTTTTTTTTTATTGTTGTTGTTTTATTGTTTTGTTTTGTTTTTTGGGGAGGTGTTTGTTTTTTTAAGCTCCTGCCTCCTGCTTTTTCCTTGGGCCAAAAGTACAAGGCAGGGGAACACTCCATTCTCCTACCAGAATAATCAAGAGAAAACTGCAGTGTGAGGTTGGGTTTCTTGGCATATTACTCTGTATGAATACTCTTCAGCTTATTTATTATCACATTTATTTCCAGTATTATAGTTCAAACAGTTTTCTAAACATTTTATTTGGTGGTGGGGGTGGTGATACTGAGTATTCTATTTGCCTACTTTTCTACTTTTGGATACATGACTACTTACAGATTAAGATGGATTGTGGGCCTCTATTTAATTATCACTGTCTAGTGTGTTTTCTTTATTACCAGGGAACATATAATTTGTAGAACATGTCTAAAATAGAGAAAAACTGGATAGAAGTGATTTATTGCTAATGGGTAACCTTCTTGTTAGTCAGTCTGTCTTACGTACTCCACAATCAACTGTCTTCTAATGCAACATATGTGTTTTAAAGTAACCGCAGATGAGTACAGTCCCAGCTTTGCTACTTGTTTTAGGTATTTTCTTGGTAGCTGTTCAGAAGGAAAATTCAAAATGCATATTAAAATTATTGCTATTATTATTGCTAAACTGACAACAAACTAAGTATAAAGACCTCACTACTCTGATGGCTGTTTACACCTCCTAAAACAGTGGTTTTCAAACTTTTTTTCTTGAAACCCAGTTAAAAAAATCATTTATGCCTGTGACCCAACAATTACACCCCTGAACAATGCATTCCAGTCTTTTGATTGTGGCAACAGGGGGCGCCGCGATCCAGTGCCTGAGGTTCTGTGACCCAGTACTGGGTCCTGACCCTAAGTTTGAAAGCCCCTATCCTAAAAGGTAAAATGCTTCAACATATTGCAGTGCTCACATATTGCAGTGTGTTATTTTGCTAAGCTCTGCTTAGATATTAGTTTTAGTAAACACTGGCGATCAACTAAGAGCTCTCATCAGACTGGTATCTGAACACAAGAATGACAATTATGTGTGATCTCTTAAATAGCAGGTTTCCTAATTACTTCTCTCTCTACAAAGAGCAGGCTGCTGAATCTAAGAGATGGCTGCTGTAGCCTGACGTTCAAAGAGTTATAATCAGATCTTGCTTTCAGGGCCTGACCCAGTAAAGTGTTGAGTCCCTTTTACTTCTATTGAGCAGAAGATGCTCAGCATCTTCAAGGTTAATTCTTCTGTTTGGGAGGAGGATGGTGAAGGGAAAAGAAGAATATCTATTGACACAATAGCACACCTAATGCCGAAACAGAGTAAATCTTGCAAAGAGGTTCAGTTTTTCTTTAGTTGATGTCATGCAGTTTTCTCCTGTCTTTATGGTTCCACATCAAAGGGAATGAGGAGGATGTCCCTGTGGCTATACTGACTCCCTGCTGGGGGATGATTAGAGGACTACTTAAATTGATTTTGAAAGTGGGCATGGGGAATGTGAAAAATTGGTAGCTGTATGTATTTGTCTCACCGGAGTAGTTTTTTTTCCCTCACCTTTCCCCCCCTGTTTTTGTTTTGTAATCATATGTTTGGCTTCTGAATAGGTAACAACAGGGTTAGAGAAAGCTCAGAAGGGAAGGAGTAAAGGTTACCAACAGATATGTAGTAGCGCATTGGCCTCAATAGTGCAATTTATCTACTGAGCTTTCTGCTCATACCTGACCAGACATAGGACAGGGTTTGGGCTTTAAGGCTAAGACATCCTGCATTGGCAGGGTGCATGGACTAGATGATATTATAGTCTTTACTCTTTCCCACCTCCAATTTCTATAAATCTTCAGGACCAAAATGGTCTGTTTTGACCATACTGTGAAATAACTCAAGTGGTTGGTTTTATAGATCACTAGAGTATAACCCAAAAAGTTTGGTAAGAAGAAATATTTATTTTCTACAGATTTGCTCTATTATAATGCTATATATTACAAAGACCACTGAATGAAGCAATAAAATCTTAGCTGCTACCAAGATCAGAGCCAATGATGCTAAGCACACATATCATATGAGAGTTTGTACTCTGAAGAACTTACAATCCAAATAGACAAAACAGACAAAGAGTCGGAGGGGGAGAAGTACAAAAAGGTGCAAGTGACTTGCTCACAGTTAAACAGGAGGTAAGTGGCACAGCTAAAGAAAGAATTGAGGCCTCCTATCTCCTAATGCCTGAGCCACTAGTCCAGGATGCCTGGTTGTAGAATTTGTCACTTAGGGTATGTCTACAATTGTAAAGTTAAATTGATTCTGTTAAGTCGACTTAAAAGGTCGACTTAAAGTCGACCTTATTAAGCCTACTTAACAGCGCATCTACACTTTAACAACTTAAGTCAACTTAACAGTAGACATAGCCGTCCACACTGGCTTTAAGTTGACTTAATAAGGTTGACTTAGCGCTATTCCCCATTCACACTGTCTTTAAGTCGACTTAAGAAGTCGACTTAAGGCTTAAGTAGACCTAAAGAGGGGAAGTTATTAAGTCGATTTAGGCTGTTATTTAGTCGACTTAAGGAAGCGCTTAAGTCGACTTAATAAAAGCCCAGTGTGGATGCGGCATTCTTTAGGTCGACTTAAGCATCCTTAAGTTGACCTAACTTGCAAGTGTAGACATACCTTATCGACTGTCTCCCAATATATTTTTTACTATTTAATTTACAGAGTAATGTTTTATCTATGAAACAATTTTATTTTCACTTTAACTTCTGATAGATTTAATATCATCATAGTCTTTCATGGCAGTATTTAATTTTCAAATTCCTTTACAACTGACTGCAGTAAGTTAGTGCCTAATTACTTAACAGCTAACAAATATTCATTTATTTCAGTCAAGTGGTGGCTAGAATTGTGCAAATGTGAGGTTTTATGGTTAAGTCTCCAGACAGAAATCTGGGTTCAATTCCTAGCTCTACTAGACTTCCTGTGTATTGTCATGCTTTGTCACTTGATCTTCTGGGCCTTGTTCTCCATTTGTAAAATGAAGATTGTGATACTTTCTTTGTCTAGTTTACAAGGTAGGGAACATGCCTTAATATGTGGATGTGAAATCCTTAGCTTAATAGAGCCGTCTCAGGAACACAATGGAGCTAGTAGGTGCTATTGAAATATCTATAAATAATAGTACTAATGTAATAAAGACCATACCTTTTTTTAACATGAAAATCCAGGAATCTGATACTAAACCACCCTGATATTTTCATTTAAAAACATAAGTTGCAGTGTTTTCATGCTACTTGATGAAAGCTAGAGCATGATGGCAATAGTTAGATCCTGCCAAAGTGCAGGCAAAAGACCAACAAACTTCAATAACACTTCAATCCCTAGCGGAAATAATTGCCCTATTATCTAGACTGGGATCTTTATTAAGAAGATTATATATTTACAATGCTAAACTGTGACATTTCTAATGCACACAGATGTTCACTTGCAAAAAATTGGTTGAAATCTCAAAACTCATTTTGATTGTGGCCTGATTTGGATCTAATTTAAGGTTTTCGGTGACGACAAGCTAAAAATATCTTTTTGTTTCTGCTGGTCCTTCAGATGTTTTCTTTATGTCAAGAAAACCAACTGTCTCTGATGCCTTCCCTTCATCTGTTGTTGGTCGTGTTTCTCCAACTTTACTCCCTGCCTTATGAGTAGCACCAACAATTCCCTTTGCCTCTGGCACTTTCTCCAGTTTTCTAGCTTATGCTACTGTCTCCCACATTCTTTAAATAAAAAATTAGCAAAACAATCACCTACCTCCTGTGATCCTCCACTTTCCATGCCAGGATCTTGTAACTGTTTGTTTTATAGTCAAGTGGTTAAAAGAAATAGCTGCCTTTCATATCTACAGTCATCTCTCACACAATTATATTCTTCAGAGATTTCAGTGAGGCTTCTGATCTGGTCAGAGTACAAAAACCGATTTCCTCTGCAGTTGTGATAAGCCGGTTAAAAATCTCGTATGTACAAAGAAAATACATAAAAATAATTTTATTTTTTAAAATTGGTTGGTTGTTTTTATTTTATTTATTTATTTATTTATTTATTTCAGAAAAAATGAAAGAACTATCTTGCAATATTCTAGCATCCATCCTTTTGCCTCTTCACTGCTGACCTTAGCTATCAACACACTAAATGCTCATGGCCAGCCTGTCAGTGCCTTCCTCATGTTGAATAGTACCTAACACCATGAGTAGTCCCACTGAAGTCAAAGAGGCAGCTGGTGGAATAAGACATTTGTACTGTTGATTTGTACTGGTTCTCAAATGTTTCCAGCTGAACTCTTAGCCTCATTGTGATAGACCCTGTGCAAACATGTATTAAGAGCCCTAAGGGCTTACAATCTAAATATGCAAGAGAGAAAAAAGGGTGGGAGAAAGGAAATATTATCCTCATTGTACAGTTTTGTGATGTATTTGAAAACTGTGTGTGAATTGTGGGCTGTCACTTTAATTTATAAGGTGTCTCCTGGCCCTGCTTACAGGCTAGGGGACTCTGTAGAGATGTATGTGATCAGAGACAGTCTGGAAAGAGCCCAGTTAGAGTGAAGAGGGATGAGTTGTGTCTATGCTTGTGTCCTATTTTCTCTTTCTCTTTTTCTTTTTGGTCCTTTTGTGTTAAAGTTCTGGATTTTAAGAAATAAGGTAGTGATATGTTGCAACCTTCTTAAAATAATGTTTTATGTTTTTATGTAACTTCTCTGTCTGTATGCCAGGAATATAACACATTTCTCCTCCTTGACTTTCCCAAACTCTGTTTTCCAGGTTGCTTTCCTTAGTCTTTCCTCTTACTTTTCTTTCATCCTTCCTTGTTGATTGTATCTTTTCTAGAGGAGGAGCAGCTCATATATGCTGCAGTCACTGGGCAGGAACAAGCTTCATTCATCACCATAAGAATGAGTGGGTGATATTTTAGGAACTTGAATAGGGTAGAGCCCTAGCCAAAGGAAGGGAAAATGACATTGTGGGAAGGAACTGAGAAGACTGCTGACTGCTTCTGTTGCAGCTTATGCAATACCAAAGATGAAAGAAAATTCCCTCTCCTCAACAACAGTTAGCTTGTTAATATTCAGGAATTACCCAGTTTAAAGGAGTTGTTTTTCCATTTATACCAAAGACAATAAAATTATAGCTCTGTAAAGCCTGTTAAAAAACCAAAGAAGCACTCATGGTACTCAATATTATCCTATTACCAGGACTCCCTCTTCTTGGGCATAGTTTCAACAGCAAACGAAAATCAAATCAAGCAATAATTACCTCAACAAGGATGTTCTAGTCTTCAACATAGATGATTGTCAAAAGTTGAAATATCCTAGTATGCCAGAAGATGAGATCAAATGTCACAGGTCAAAATGATGTACTCAAGACATAAAAGGATCAGCTTCCTGCCATACCATCCCTCACATAAGGAAGTTCTAGTCCTGAGGAAGACACCCACACAAGTAGCTAAAGGGTCCCAAGCCTCATATAAATAAGAACTTTCTATCTGCTACTGCTGATTCTTTGCTCTTCTCCTTGAAAATGAATGAAACATGCAATGTATGGACTATGCTGCCTTCCTGGAAGCCATCATCACTCTGCATATATTTCTGGTACGCTGCATATCAAATCATTGTGATATTGAAGCTTCTCTGCAGCATCACTCTGTATTATCAAGGTATGCCTAAAAGCTTCTGTTTATCCATCTCACAAGGTCTTTACACATTGTTGTCTATAAGTCAAAGTACATTCTCTCTCTGTGTTCAATTTCAAGCTTCAATTTGTAAGCAAGACATTATATTGAGTTGCATTTTGCTGAGTCCTTTGTTATAGTGTAAAATTTGTGCTACTAGTATCCTTAACTGCTGGGTGCCATGAGGTCTGAGTTTACAATGCAAATAGATTATCTTCTATAAACACAAATACTCAATTTTTTCCTTTATCTCCTAATATTATATTCTAATCCTCTACACTAATGTGATGCATAATCTGTAATAATAATGGAAATCTTGGAAAAGAATGTAGTGTGCTGTGCCTGCTTTAGAAGGTTTCTGCTAATACTTTTCAGATATATAGAATAGAAATGGTATTGTTCAAAATAGGCTTTGGGAAGAGGGTAAGGAGATTCAAATTGAATAGTTTAATATTCCTTTATTCTTTATTACAAGAACAAGGTATAAAAGTAGCTCTTATTATTCCAGCTCTAATCTCTCATTATCTTCCCTTGTCTTTTCTCTTCCTGTATGTTTTTCCTTGTACCCATTTAGAGGAATACAGAACAGTAAGAAAGTGCTAAAAAGCTTTCAGCTAAACAGCAATCATGGCCATTGCTCAATGTATAAGTTATTCTTTGATTCTCTAGACATATTTTGGGAGGCAATCATTGTTATTAATGAGTCTACATCTCTGAACCAAACATAGGGAATTAGTTTTTCAGCCAGAATTATTTTACAAGGAATTACATTTCTGAACAAGCCACAGTCAATGTAGGGCATAATCCTGGAAGCTGCATCTACAGCTTCCATTGACTTCAAAGGGAATTTATAACTGCTCATCATTTCTCAGATTCTGGACAATAATCTTGTGTGAGCCACTAGGGAGTGAGAGAAAATGTACAATTCAATTAGGAGCATTCTTAATTTTTTGGACAGTCTGCTTGGCTTTTAACAATCCTTTATTTTCTAGTTCCAAAGGGAATAGCCGTGTTAGTGTGGGTCAGCAAAACAAACAAGCAAAAGCATCTGATGAAGTGGGATTTTCTCCCACAAAAGCTCGTGTGATAAATAAATCTGTTAGTCTTTAAAAGTGCCACAGGATTCCTTGTTTGTATTTATTTCTGTGATGTATCTAAAAGTAAACTTAATACACTGATTGCAGATTTACATATAGGATTGTTTTGTATTATTATTTCATTATTTATACTACCCTTGCGGTCTTAAATAAAACTAGGGTCCCATTCAGAACATAAGAATGGCCATATTTGGCCAGGATAGTGGACTTTATGGACCATGGCTATCTTCTGACAGCAGCCAGTGCTAGGTGCTTCAAAAGGAGTGAACAGAACAGGTAATCATAAGTGATCCATCTCCATGCCTACTTCTGGCAAACAGAGGCAAGGGACACTTCAGAGCATGGTTTTGCATCCCGGCCGATCCTGGCTAATAGCCATTGATGGACCTGTAGTGTTTATAAACATATGATAAGAGAGAGACTATACTCCAAAGAGTTTATTATCTAAATAGACAAAATAGTGGGTTTGAGGAAAAAATGAATCCATACCTATTCTACAGATGGGGAATAGAGGCACAAAGCAGTCAAGTTACCTCCCCAGGATCCTTTCCTTACACAGTAGGTTTGTGGCAGAGCTAGGAATGGAAACCAGATGCTACATTTTATGCTGTTTGTACCGCATGGATGATCAAGCTGCCTGTAGAACTTCTGTGGACTAATCTCTTCAAACATTCTTTCACACCTGCACTCGAATGTGCTGGAATGGCTTGGAACAGTATTCCAGTACTTTTCTGGAGAGCCAGAATGCCACCCTAACATTTTTTGGGGGGAAGTGGACTGTGTACCACTATTTTTGATATGTAATTCTGGTACCATGACATTCCAGGTCTTAGTTTTTTAGAACGTGGGTACTGTTTCACTCTGAATAATAGTTAATATTAGCTCTCTGGTAAGGAATTACTTGTTTGATATCCTGGAAAGTCATTTTGACCTCCCTTTACTAGGTCCTATTAATAGAATTTTCTAAGGAAAAGTGGAAAAGATACCAAAAAGACCATTATGATCTTGAAGCCCATATTAGAAACATGAAATAAAATGGGTAAAACAGTACAGTTATGTTTCATTGACCTAGAAATAACATTTGAAAGAATCTACCAATACAAACTACTCATGTATCAAAATCAATAAGGAGTGATGAATATGAACTCCATGTAATACAATAAGTATACTACAATAAGAAGCCAATTATAATGGGAGATGAAAATAAAAGTCTAACAGAGATCAAAAGAGGAGTGAGAAAAGGTTTCTTAATGTCCCTGACTTTATTCAACATTCAGAGTGACTATCTGATTAAACAGAGTCCTGTGGCACTTTTAAAGACTAACAGATTTATTTATTGCATAAGCTTTCATGGGAGAAAATCCCACTTTGAAGTGTTTGTTTCTCTGCCATAAACTAGCAAGCTACCTCTTTGGAACTTGACTATCTGATTAAATTAATTGAAGGAACAGAAGACAGTATGAAGATGAATGGAAAATAGATGAATAACATTCTTTATGCAGATAACAGTGTTGTTGGCTGATTTAGAAGAGACCTGATGAAGTTAGTAGAGGTTATATGTGAACATAGTAACAGTAAGTTGAAAGTGCACAAGTGATTGACACACTGTATGGAGTGGCTCACAACCATGACTGCCTACTTCAAGAAAGAGTGTCAGAAACAGGGCAGAAACCCCAAACTGGTGGTAGGTTCTATAATTAGATTTCACCAACCCAGTAATAAATGTGAATTCCTGGGTCACTATTTCAATGTTATCACAGAGATGCAGACAGCCCCCTTAGGCTCTCCACTCTATCTCACCACCCAGGCAAGCTAGACTTAGTGATAGTCATTTACACCAAAAATCACACCACATTCAGTTTGCTTACAATCCCAAGAGACTAGTCGCCTTCCCCTGATCAAGTGGTATCCCAGATTGTACACCAAAGACAATGTCTCTAGCCAATTCTGTAATATACTAACTAAAGGGTTATTAACCAGGTAAAAGAAACGAGACATATTTACAGGTTAAGGCACGTAGGCTTATAAGACAAATGAGTTGCAGTCTAAATTCTAAGAGTGAGAATTATAGTGATTTGTCAATCAAAATGTCTTTTTCAGGGCTGACCCATGAGAAACAGTATGGAGATCTTTATGCTTATATTTAAGAATCCTTGCACCTCAGAGTACAAGCTGTATGAAAGAGATCCAATTTCTCCTTCTCAGAGATTTTTATCCCTTCCTCTCCAGAGTTCAAAAGAGATTGGATGAGTTCATGCATAGTCTTCCTTTCCTGGAAGGAGTCTGGAATGGGAAAATGTGCAAAATCCAGTGAATGACACAAACAAACAACAAGTAAAAAAGTTCCAAAAGGGTAGCCATGTTAGCCTAGTTCAGCAAAACAATCAAGGAGTCCTGTGGCACTTTTAAAAAGTAACACATTTATTTATCACATGAGCTTTTGTGAGAGAAAATCCCAGATGTAGTTCCCCATTTTCAAGCATCTGATACAATGAGATTTTCTCCCATGAAAGCTCATGTAATAAATAAATTTGTTAGTCTTTAAAAGTGCCGCAGGACTCTTTGTTTCTTTAACAAGTAAAAAAATTATTCCTAACTAGGAAGAATCATGATGAAAGATTAGATATTGAAGTCAGCACCAAAATAGTGAGAACTAAAGGGTCATCCTGGAAGAACAAACATCTGATGAGAAGGGACATAGAACTGAAGACTAGGGATATATCTACAGTGCTGTAGGCAGGATCAGTTCTCCTGGATCGATGCCATGGGATTTACTTAGCGGGCAGTGGAGACCCATTCAATTGATCCAGTTAACTCTCTAAATCCACCGTCTTAGAACGCATAAGGCTCCATTGACCAGAGAGCGTCTCCCATCAGCGCAGCCCAGTAGAAATACCGCAGTAAGTCAAAGTTAATAAATTGACAGGAGATGCACATTCTATGGTACGTAGCTTGCATATCTCCCATCAGCTCAGAGTGGCAATGTAGACCAGGCCTAAATTCCAGTTCTTAAAAACTGTGGCCTATTTTATATTCACGAAACATGAATATTCAAACAATCAATAATAAAGAAATTCTAGTTCTTTGAATTATGGTGTGATAGAAGAATTCTGAAAATCTCATGGATAGATTGCATAATCAAAGAGAAAGTATTGGGGATTGTTGGGACTCAGCAAACCCTAGTTTAGTCAGAGATCTTGGGAAAAGATAGATTTGATTTGCATTTCACATTTTAAGAGGTTCAGTAGTTGAGGCATTGGATGGGAAAGTTGATGAATGCAGAACACAAGATACAGAAAAGAAGATCTGGGATGGATGATACAGTGGATTAACAAAACTATTCATCCACAAAATGCATCATACAGAATGTGTTACCATGCAAACCTGCCGCAATGAAAATGCCACATAAGAAGGAAAGGAGTCAGTACTACTTGGGGCTTGTCTACACTTACAACATGGCATCGGTGCTGCTGTAGAGCTTAGTGAAGATGCTACCTATGGCAACAGGAGAATTTCTCACTTTGACACAGGTACTCTTCCTCTCTGAGAGGCAGTACCTATGTTGATGGAGAAGCCCTCCCATTGGCATTGCACTATCTACACTGGGTCTCAGGTAGCTATAATTACATTGCTCAGGGATGTGGATTTTCCATACCCCTAAGCAATGTAGTTACACCAGCATAAATTTATGTAGACCAAGCTGTAGCTGTCATTAGAGGCTGTTCTGAGACTTGGTTTGCAGCTAAAGCATATGTTTCCTAACCCTGAATTAAACTATGCTTGTTCACATAACACATCATTTCATGTGGTATTTGCTTCCTTTGTATCATTATTTACTTTAGCACTTCAGATAGGCAGACTCCTCAAAAACATTTCATAGAAATCTAAGGAGTTCATTTTTAAATAAAATAAGAACAGGAAATGATCACTTAGATAATAATCACCTAAAGAGACTCATACTTTCATTTTGCTTTGTAACCAAATAAATTAATGAAACCTTGATGAAAAAATGTTTGCATATAATGTTATAGGAGTTTATAATGATCATATCTTAAGCACATTATAGGATCTCATTCTGTAGGCCTAACTGACTGATATTCAAACATACTGGTCTTGCTCTTTGCATTTTTATTAACTTGGCTACAGGCTATATCTTTTAGGTTTGCAGATTTTGGGTACAGTGGGAGGGTTTAATTAGGCACATAATTTTCCCAATTAAAATGGAGACTAAATGGCTCAGGATAATACCTACCGACTTGTTTCAGAAACTCCTAATTGAAGCACTGGAACGAGGGAAAAAACCCTAAGGTGTTTGTATTCAGGAGTGAAAAACTGACTGTTATTGCATGGATACTGTGCATCTTCCTCTCCAACAGAAGGGATGGGCAAATTGGCCAGACTCATTCTGTCTCTGTTTTCTGCCTGAAATATCTGGAGGAAATTAAATCTTGCAGCTGCACAGTGAAAAGCAAGACAAATGTTCAAAATCCTGCCAATGTTTTGAGAGAGAGAATGGCATATGATTTGAAACCTCGCCAGTTTGTTCTAGCACATTGATTCATGTCTAGCAATGCAAGTCATTGAAAGTTCCTATCTTCTCTTTTTTCCCTCCACATGGGTGTATCTTACACGGTTTTAAATGAACAAAACTGACCACACCCAATTATTTATATATTTAATTACACAAATATTTGTACAGATTTGGGACCAATAAAGCATAAGGCCAACACAGCGATTAAATCAAAATGAATGAAGTCATCAAAAACCAAACCAAAAAAACCCACCCTATTTTTTCAGGCAGTTCGCAACAGTTTTCATTGTGGTCTGTTTTACCTATATCTTTTTTATTTAAAACAATATAAAATTTTAGCCAGCACAGTAACTGTTTTCTGGTGAAGTGTCTTTTAGACTGCACTTACAAATTTCTGGAATTCTTTATCTATTTACAGAATATTTGATTATAAAGCCATTAATTATTAGTTTCAGAGGCTATGTCTACACTTGTTAAGTTGACTCTGTTAAATCAATTTAAGGTCGACTTTAAGTCAATTTAAAGTCGATCTTGTTAAGTCGACTTAACAGAGCCTGTTGTGTAGACATACCCATCTACATTGACTTTAACTCGACTTAAGTCAGCCTTCAGAGATGGTGTTATTAAGTCGACTTAAGGAAGTGCTTAAGTCGACTTGCCAACTGCCCAGTGTGGATGCAGAGTTTTATACGTCAACTTAAGCATCCTTAGGTCGACCTAAGACACCAATGTAGATGCACCCAGAGAGTCTTGAGAACAACTAAATGATTAACACATTAGCTTTGTCTATACCAGGAAATACTTTCCAATTATTGGGGTAGTGAATCACTGGCACAAGTTACTTACTTCTGGAATCCCCAGGCTTGTAGGTTTTTAATTGGCTAGACAAATACCTGGCATGGGTGGCCTAGGTATACTTAATCCTGCCTCAGTGCAGAGGCTAGACTAGATGACCTCTTGAGTCCCCTTCCAGCCTTACATTTATATGATTCTATGATTAATGAACACATATTAACATCGCACCTTGAATCGTAGTTTAGACTAAGTCCACTCTGCTGTGACATGTTCTTTTCTGCATCTTCGGTGTATAGTTCTGCTGGTCCCTTTTAGCAGCACTTTCCTGAGTGCCTCCAAAATCTATACACTTCCTTAGGATGAATAAAAGCAGTTTCAGTGAATAAAAAATGTCTCTTCTATTGCCCCTTCCATTCCCATTGCTCCCAAGCCTTGTGCAGTGGCTTTAAAGAGGGAAGTTGGATGGTCCTCTATCCAGGGTCCCATTGTTTCCCAGTCCTGTAAAAAGGCCATGTATACATCCAGGCAGCGAAAGGGGTGCCCTGCCTCCATAGGTTCCTAATATTTCCAAATTCAGTGCAGCAGTCTACAGAGAAATGAATGGAAGTTCTCTGGCACGCCCTTGGCTCCTGTAACAATCTGGCTTCAGGCAAGGAAAGCAGAAACCCTTCTGGCCCCAGACTCAGCAGCCGCAGCATTTTTGCCATTGCAATGTTTTGTTTTAAATCTTACGTTTTACTTGTAATAGTAACAGGTAAAAGATTTTCAAACTTGAAATGTGATTTTTTTTTTTCTGGTTGACAATATCTCTTTAAATATTTTCAATGCCAGAGGAAACATGAATTTAATTTATTGTGCAAGAACATTCCTTTTTGTTCTCTGCTACCTGCTGTTTCATGATATGTCTGCTAGAAAGCTTTCAGAATTCATTTTCATTTCATTACGTGGGTGTCATTTTTAGTTAAGTATGAAACAGGCTGTTCCAAGATTTTATCCTTATTTCCACTCATTGCAAGGAGGAGTGGAAATACAGACTCCATGCAGTTGGATCCTGTTCTTTGTGAGAAATGGTAGACAGTCTAATTTAATTACGTTTACCTGCTTCTGTTTAAAAGTTAACTCGAGCCAAGGGATCATTGAACTAATTTTCTAGCTTGCTGCATATTTTGTTTGATATTCACTTTTCAATATCCAGCAGGGCCGATCCCATTATCTGCACTGACAAACGTTGTTTTCACCTATTGCCAATAATGCTAATGAAGAAAAAAGGAATATTATATTATAAAAATGAATTGATCTCTTTTATGATACCAGATAGCTGAAACAATATTTACATCACTCCAAACACAGGCACATAGCAAGGCTTAGATAGAAGCTGAATCATGTGGCCCAAGGAATTTCCCTGTGGACCAATATATCAGTTGCAGAGGCGAGGTCATTGATTGGTGGAGTTATTCATGTCTGTGTTTCTGAGGCCTTCTCTATACTGAAAATACTGTGTCGATCCAGGATCGATTGAGCAGCCAGGATAGACCTACTCAATCAATTCTGGAAGTGCACTCCGGTCAACTCAGTAACTCCACTCCTCCAAGAGGAGTAACACTGCATCGACGGGAGAGCCCTTCATGTCAACACAGTTGAGTGAAGACTCTGCAGTAAGTAAGACTAACTAAGTCGACAGGAGATACACATTCTGTGGCACACAGATTGCGTATCTCCCATCGATTTAGTCCTGCAGTGTAGACTTGGCCTGAGGGAAGCAGTGAGAAACACCACAGAAACAGACACCGAGAAGGACCATTCATAGAACAGCTAAAAATAAGTTTTCAATTAGTGTGAAATAAAATACACCAAATCTGGTATTAAAAGATAAGGAAGAAAATGCCAAAGAATGGATTTTATTATATGCAAGAGCCAATGAGCCAAGATTATTAACATTCTTTTGGGTGGGTTAGATTTATGTGATGGGGCAAAAATAACAATATTAAAATAACATAGATCCATGAATGTTGTTAGTGCATTCTATGTACTGTAAACTGCAGGTAGAAAAACAAAAGCTATAACAAAGGAAGGAATGGGTACAGACATTGCAGTCTCTGCTAGTGGTCAGTTATTGTGAGTGAAGTTAGCCAATTAGTGCTATATACTACTAAGTAGCTGTCACTCTGACCGTGACTCAAATTGCATGTGCTTTACCAGGTAAGTTAAAGGGAACATGATAGCTAGATAAACACAATGTGTTGGTGTACAATCAATACAGCTTTTGTGTAAGGAAGCCATGTTTCACAACTATTAGAATGCTTTGAAGGAGTCAACAAACATGCATAAGGTTGATATAGTGTTTTTGGATGTTCAGAAAACATTTGATAAGGTCCCTCCCAAAGGCTTTTAAGCAAACTAAGGATGAGATGGAAAGTCCTCTCATGGATCAGTAACTGGCTGAAAGATAGGAAACAAAGAGTCAGAATAAATAGTTTTCACATTATTGAGAGCTGAATAATGGGGATTTGTCCTGGGCTTTGTTCTGTTTGACATATTCATAAATGATCTGGAAAGGGGAGTGAACTGTGATGTTGCAAAGCCTAGTGAGGGTACAAAATTACTCTAAATAGTTAACGTCAAAGCAGATTGCAAAGAGTGACAGAGCAACCTCACAAGACTCACAACCTCACAAGACATTAGTGACCAATGAAATCTCTGATTGACAGCATGGCATGCAAATCTCAAACAAGAAAAGGAAAAAGTGGGAGGGGCCTGCAGGGAGAATGAGTCAGTCAAAGGCCAGCCAGGGACTGAGTGAGCACAACTAAAGACCAGCATGCTGACTGACTGACAGTGAGTGGTGTGGGGAAGTGACTCTCTGGGAGGCCAGTCTGCTGTGACTGAGACTCTGATTGGCTGGCAGACTGCAAGCAGAGCTAAACTGGGATTGGCTGAAACCCCAGACTTTTTTGGTATTTAAAAAACCCATGCAGGCAGAGATTTAATGTCTGAAAAGGAGGATATGTCCCGGAAAAAACAGGCATAAGGTAATCCTATTTAAAGTGAAGCATGCACATAAGCATTTTTAGGAGTGGGTCCTTTCGTGATTTATGTAGGGTTTTTTTTTTTAATATGCATCATTATGTAAGTGCTGCCAGAGTGCTTTGAACTCTTCGAGGTAGAATAGAAGAAACAGTCCCTACCCTGATAACTTTATAATGGAAAGTGACACCTGGTCACAAAACTGCGCTGGAAGGCCTAGGGGCTAGGGCTAGCTTAATAATGGTTTTGTTTTGTTTGACAATGATTTTTTGTTATTGGGTTTTCTTGGGAAATGGGGGGAGAGGGAGGTCACATTGCTTAACTCATCACTGAAATGCAAGTAGCTTCAATGCAGGAGAAAGAAGCTATTTTTACCTGCAAGACCACAGAACAGTTCAGCGGTAGGCCATACCTAATTAAAGTGACAGAGGAGTTATAGTAGGCAGAATGTAATCAACTATTTGGTGAATTTAGCCAGGATAACTCCTAGCTTCTGGAAAAGTGTTAACAGAGCATTAGTGACTAATACCATGTTATTGATGTCTCTTCCAATCACAGAATAAAACAAAAGGCACAATTGTTATTTATTAAACATTTATATTTTGGTAGTGCCCAAAGGCTCTAATTAGGATCAGAATCCCATTGTACTGAGTACTGTGACAAACATACATATTGGGACAATCCCTACTTTGGAAAGCTCATGATAGTCCAAAAAGTGACGAAAAATCAGAAAGGATTTAGTTTGCTCTTTCAGGAGTCCCAATTATTAACTGTAGAAATGGAAGAGACTGGAGCCATTGAAGGAAATCATGAAAGAAAAGGCAGCATTTAATTGTCTAGGGCCAAAAAAAAAGCATCACTTCACTATTCTCTGAATTTATCTTTAGAAAGTGTTTTGCTTTCCATTTCCCTTTTCCTGAGTGGGTTTCAGAAGTGTAGCACCTGAATCAGAGGTAAAAAGAAAAAGATCTTGTCTCTACAAGAGTGGTATGATTTAATTAGAGTTAGCTCAGTATTAGTAGATGAATTTATTACTTATCAAAGTCCCCCTCCCCCTGCCTTTTATTTATTTATTTATTTATTTATTTATTTATTTATTTATTTTGCCAGCTTACTGCATGAAAAATACTGGAGGGAAATAGCAAGCTAATGTCTTTTTCCTGTTTTATTCCTTTCCTAGTCCTAAAACCATGGAAAGAGTTAAAGGGGAAAAGACGATGATGGCTTTAGCTTGAAGATATGACAGGTAGACTGGGGAAAGCTGTGAAGTGTGGATATTAAAAAAAATATTAAAAATATTTTAAAAAGCCAAGTTTTTCTAAAATCAAACATAACCAAACCTCTTTGAACACACTTTAGAGCCCACTGTTTGTGAAACGTAAGTATTATGGACCAATAACTACCTCTACAAACTTTGAGTTAGAATATAAATTAATTAAATATTTTTCTTAAGTCATATTTGGTAAATGTATTATCCTGCATCAAGACGAAATTATAACGGCGAGAGATACAGACAGTACTGCATTGTTTAGTAACACCATTCCAGTTTTCATTCCATTGGAGACTGATTGATTGTTTTCACTAATGCCTTTAGTTTCAAAAGTTTTTTTCTCAAATATTTGTCATCTAACCTGAGATTTTCCTTTCATTTTTGTTCATTTTGCTTCACTGTGCTGTTGTTTTTCTTCAGGACCAGTTGATCTCATTAAACATTGCTTTCTCTTATGCAAGTTACTACCAAGAAGAAGACAGCAAAAATATTTTGATTTGGTTATTGTTGGCCATTGCGAATAAAGAAAGAAAAAGATATCTTTCTTGATGGGAAACCATGGGGAGCACAACATGGGAATTAGAAAAGGAATTCCATTAGAGGTATTGTATGCTTAATAAAAAAGAAGTCCTGTGGCATTTTTAAAGACTAACAAATTTATTTATCGCATGAGCCTTCATGGGAGAAAATCCCACTTCGTCAACCGTCTGATGAAGTCGGATTTTCTCCTACGAAAGCTCATGCGATAAATAAATTTGTTAGTCTTTAAAAGTGCCACAGGATTCCTTGTTTGTTTTGCCGAACCAAACTAACTCTTTGGAACCCCTTTGGAACTAATAATAAAAAATTGTATCTGCAAAAATGTAGTAGGTTGCTCTTTAATAAAAAACTGAAGATTATACAGAAAACACAAATGATCTCACAGAACTTTATATTAGCTCTGTTAATTTGTAATGTAAGTGTCTTGACACAACACACACTTTGTTATGCTAGCAGTTAAATTATATGGTAGTAAAAGCATTGGGGGTTTCTTTTTCTTTGGCTGACATAGGAAATTATAGGTTACTTTTACCCTAGTGGCAGTAACAGCTGCTATCAAAGACATGAGGATTGCTTGGCTTAGATGCTCACCAGATGTAATGATGTTATGCAATCCAGAAGACACTTGGATAACATTTGTTTGCCAAAACTCAAACAATGGACTTTCGGTAACACAATACCCACAATTGCTTCTAAGCGTTGGTGTATCATTAATATGCACAAAGGAACTGTCACTTTGCATGAATGATAAGTTCCGATCAAATCACATCATAGTAATTATGGAAAAAAAAGATTGGTGGCAAAACTGAGTTTAAGTTCAGAGAGGTCAAGTTGTTGTATCTTTCCTCTTTAATGTCTTGGCAGAAAAAACAAAAGCCAGAATATTCTGCTGTTTACCAGAAGGTGCTTCTTCAGGTGAAAAGTGTTAACTGCTTTTCTCTTGTGGTAAAGAAATTCCATAAATACCATTGATCATTTTCTGGGTATTCGGGAGGGAGCCATCATGCCCAGATGTCTATTAAATTAGGTGTGATAATATGTACTACAATTTGAGATTGCAAAGTCAGACAAGAGTTTCTGCAAACTGCAGTTTACTGACTTTCATCAGATCATATAGGTCCCAGATTGCTGGGGAGAGAAAATAAAAATGTTTGTCAGTATAGCTATCTATACTGGAAAAAAAACCCTTGTGTATATACAGTTTATAGTGGTAACATAATAGGGTGCGCCTACACTTGTAAATTAAGTCGGCTTAAGCTTGCTTAAGTCGACTTAATTTACCCTGCGTCTACACTACAGTTTCCTTAAGTCGACTTAAGGAAAATAAAATTGACTTAATGAAAATTAAGTTGACTTTATAAACTTCATTTTACTTCAACTTAAGCCTAAAGTCGACTTTTTAAAGTTGACTTAGGGCAGTGTAGACCTGGAGTAGCCCTAAGTCGACTTAGGGCCACTCCAGGACTCCACCACTGCCCTCCCTGCTGGGGGGGGGGTCACAGGGAGAGCCTGGCATGCCCCCCCCACAGGGCAGGGCAGAGCCCTGCCCACCCTGCTCCTATGCCCTGCCAGGGTCCCTGTCCCCCTTTGCCCCATTGTACCCATGTTCAATGGGGCAAAGGCTGAGGGGTGCTTCCCCTGCCCCCGTGGACCTGCCCTAGGTCCCCTTAGCCCCTAGAAGTCGACCTAGATGTCCAGTGTGGATGCTCTAGGTCGACTTTGTAAGCTCCCCCCAAAGTCGACTTTAAATTTAGGTGTAGACATAGCCATAGTGTCTTGGTGGACTGTTTCAGAAGCGTGGCCATGTTAGTCCATTGCAGAAAAACAAACAGAGTGCTGTGGCACTTTTAAAAACTAACAGATTTATTTATTGCATGAGCTTTCGTGGGAGAAAATCCCACTTCGTCAGATGCTTTGAAGATGGGAAATTTACAGAATGTGAGGAAATTAAATGCAGGGAGGTGTATGACATAGGATCAGGTCAGGCTGTAACAGCAAATCAAAATAGATGTTAGGATTCAAACACTGGGGAACAGCACATAGAGGAAGGTGAGGTCAAATCACCTGTTGTAATGAGAGAAAAATCCGTAGTCCCTGTTTAACCGTAAGGCAACTGACTCAAATTTGCATATAAATTCGAGTTCAGCAGTGTCTCTTTGAAGCTGTGATTTGTTATTCATCTGTTTCAACACAGCTATTACCAAGTCATCAATGGAGTGAGCAGAGACATTGAAGTGTTCCCATATTGGTTTTTTAGTGTTGCCATTTTTTATGTCAGATTTGTTTGCATTTATTCTTTTGTGCAGAGACTGTCCTGTTATTTTCCAATATATAAGGAAGAGGGGTATTTCCGGCACATGATGGCATAAATCACATTGGTGGATGAGCAGGTGAATGAGCCCTTGATGGAGTGGGTGGCTTGATTTGGTCCTGTGATGGTGTCTTTAGTGCAGATATGAGGGCAAAGTTGGCAGCATGGTCTGTTGCAGGGATATTTTCCTGCTTTAATGTTTCTGTTGTTTGATCTGTAGTTGCTGGTGAGTATCCGTTTAAGGTTGGGGGGTGTCTGTAAGCAAGGAGAGGTCTGTCTCCTAAGGCTTGAGAGAGTGAGGAATCATCTTGAAGAATAGGCTGTAGATCTTTGAGGATGGCCTGACTTGGGGATTGTAGGTGGTGACCAATGGCATTCTGTTGTTTTTTTTCTTGGGTTTATCCTTTAGTAGTTGACTTCTGGGTACCCGTCTGGCTCTGCCAATCTGTTTCTTGACTTCTGTGGGTGGGTACTGTAGTTTTAAGAATGTTTGATAGAGATCCTGAAGGTGTCTGTCTCTGTCCGAAGGATTGGAACAAATATGGTTATATCTTAGGACTTGACTGTAGACAATGGCTCGTGTGGTGTGTCTTGGATGAAAGCTTGAGGGATGTAGGTAACTATAGCGATCAATAGGTTTTCGGTATAGGGTGGTCTTTATGTGCCCGTCACTAATCAGCACTGAAGTGTCCAGAAAGTGGATCTACTGTGTGGAGTGTTCCAGGCTAAGCTTGATTGTAGAGTGGAAATTGTTGAAATATCTATGGAAATCTTCAAGGGCATCCTTCCCATGGGTCTAGATGATGAAGATTTCATCAAAGAGGTGCTTTGGGATGAGATGGGAGGAAGCGTTGTTCTAAATTGGCCATAAAGATGTTGGCATATTGTGGGGCCATGTGGGTACCCATAGCAGTGCCGCTGACTTGAAGGTATAAATTATCTTCAAATCTGAAATGGTTGTGGGTGAGTACAAAGTCACAAAGTTCAGCCACAAGTTTTGCTGTGGCATCATTTTGGATAGTTCTTCTAATGGCTTGTAATCCATCTTTGTGTGGGATGTTGGTGTAAAGAGCCTCTACGTCCATAGTGGCCAGGATGGTATTTTCTGGAAGTTCACCAGTGGATTGATTTTTCTCAGGAAATCCGTAGTGTCTTTCAGATAGCTAGGTATACTGATAGCATAGGGTCTAAAGAGAGAGTCCACATAGCCAGATAATCCTGCTGTAAACGTGCCAATGCCTGAGATGATAGGTCATCCAGGCTTCCCTTTTTTATGTATTTTTGGTAGTAGATAGAATATCCCTGGTTGGGGTGGGTCTGTCTTGATTTGTTCCTCTGCTGCTTTGGAGAGTTTCTTGATAGAAGGTACAGTTCCTTTTGGTATTCCTCAGTGGGGTCAGAGAGGAGTGGTTTGTAGAACTTTGTTTTGGATAGTTGCTTATAAGCCTCCTGATCGTAATCTGATTTATTCATGATGATGACGGCATCTCCCTTGTCAGCCTCCTTAAGAATAATGTGAGAGTTGTTTCTGAGGCTCTGGATGGCATTGCACTCTGCATGGCTGAGGTTATGGTATAAGGGATGTTTGTCAATAATTTCAGCTTTTGCCCGTGGTGGAAACAATCTATATAGAAGTCCAGTCTGTTGTTCCGGTCGTCAGGAGGAGTCCACGTTGAATATTTTTTCTTGCAATGGTGGGAGGAAGGTATCTGTAAGTCATTGCGTTCTACATTGGTGGTGGTGAAATATTCCTTGAGTCTGAGACGGCGAAAGTAGTTCTCCAGGTCACTGCAGAATTGTATCTTATGGGGTGGGTGGGATGGGGGGTAGGGGGGCAGAAAGAAAGTCCCCGAGGCAGCACAGATTCCTCTGCTGGAGTAAGTGTTTAGCACGAAAGATTAACAATGTTGTTGGGTGAGGTAAAGGTGTTGTTATTGTCCCTTGTGCTGCATAGGAGTTTAGACAGTTTGGTGTCTTTTTTCTTCTGTAGGAAAGCAAAGTGTGTGTTGTAGATGGATCTTCTCTTTTTTGTGAAGTCCTGCCAGGAAGGATGTGTTGGAGGCTGGTTTTGTAGAAGAGATTCCAGTGTTGAGAATTCATTTTTAATTTTTTTCTGTTTGCTGTACAGGTTGCTGATAAGGTGGTTCCTTAGTTTCTGTGAGAGTTTATGGCATAATCTCTCACTGTAGTCTGTGTAATATGTGGATTGTAATGGATTCTTTACCTTCAGTCCATTAGGTATAATGTCCAATTGTTTGCATTTGGAAAGGAAGATGATGTCTGCCTGGATCTGTGCGAGTTGTCTCATGAAGTTGATGGATTTCCACTTCAAATGGCTGTAGTCAGTTCCTTCCATGTAGTCAAGTTCCAGAGGGGTAGCCGTGCTAGTCTATTGCAGAAAAACAAACAGAGTCCTGTGGCACTTTTAAAGACTAACAGATTTATTTATCGCAAGAGCTTCTGTGGAAGATAATCCCACTTCATCAGATGCTTTGAACTGCCTAGTAATTAGTGTCCACCCAGTGAGGGGGCCATGGTAAAAGAGTCTGGGCCTGTTCACACCCCTGGCTCCAACCCAGGGCCTTAGCAGAGTCAGCAACAGTAGGCCTCCAGGGGTCCCTCTGAGCTACATTCCCTGGATCATTTCCTATGACTACTTTACTCCCTCACCTTCTGGTTCCTGATAAAGGAAAACGGAAATGAAAATGAAAACAAACCATCATCCTCAAATGGGCTCAGCATCTAGTCCTGCTTCCTAAAGTAGGCTTCTCCAGCCCCTTTGGAAAGAACCTTCAGGATAGGACTGTTCTTCTCCTGACCTTTTCAACCCCTTCTCCAGCTGGAGCATGCTCTGCAAGGCCAGAGGGGTGGGGCTAACTGGCTCCAATACTGTCCTTTAGCCTCTTCTGGCCCAGTGTGGGGCTTGTATACCCAATCACAGGTAAAAAAGCCTCCTTTTGTCAGTATAATATATTTTGCTTGGAGAACTCATATAAGTTTAACTGGCAAAAGGACTTTTTGGCTGGTGTAACTGTGTCTACGCTAGGGCTTTTGCCTGTGTAGTACAGGAGGCCTGAGTCTCAGACCCAAAATATTGACGTGCAATGTGCTGACGTTAGACCACTGATTGACTGGGAATAAGCAAAAAGAATAATACACATAATATAAAACCTATGCTCATTATGTAGTACTGCATTCCTCTTTCATGTCATGGAAGATAAGGGTGATCTTGAATGACTAGAAAAATGCCCAAGATATAAAAGTATACTTGCAAATTATTTAAGAAATTGAGACACAGGATGAGGGTTAGTCAGTAGTCCAACTTCAAAAAGCAGAACTAAATCACTCTTTTTAACTTGTCACGAAGAAACCTACAATAGGATGATTAAATGTACAGATTTACTATGTATGCAATGGGGAGATTAAAATTAAGGCAAAGAGATACCAAGAACATACATACAGAGGCCTGTGGTCCACTCTCTGTTTATATGCAGAGGGGACCCTTGCCAACAGAGGGGGCGTTCTGTCACTGAGGTGTGTTGCCAATGATCCTCTGAAAGCCCTTCGATGGCATTTGGGCTACACAGATCTCAGTGTCAGATGATGGTGTTAGTACTCCACCTACTACAGAAATAATTTACAACATAAATTGGTAGAAAGACCAGATCACCTTCCCTCTAATAAATCCCACAGGAAGGGGTCAAGAGAACAGGAGATTCCATGAATTTCTCTCACTGAACTTCTTACAGATTCTTCCTTCATGAAAGGGAGAAGAGTACAGAAGTAAAAGAAAGATCAACCAGAACAAGAGTGGGAATGAAGAATTTTTGTTGTTCCAAAATATTTGATAATATTTAAGAAATGAGGTCAGTATTCTTTTGGAAAGAGAAGATTAAGAGGGGTCTCCTAAGCTATGCAAAATTATTAAGGGAATTGAAAAGATAACTCCAACAAGGCGATTTAAGCTTGTGGGCAGACAATATAAACTCTGGTAAACCTATGGTCTAAAGGAAATTAGGTGAAATTCTGTGTACTGGGAAAGGCTATTATATTAAATATTTTTCTAAGGGAAGGAACAGGAACAAGAACTGTAAACAATTTACCAAAGTATTTAGTCAAGTATTTGGAGGGAAAATAAATTATTCCAGAACACTGATTGGAAGACTACTGCTAAGGCAAAAGAGAGATGTTCTGAAATATATAGGCCTTCTAGTCTCTTTTCTAAAATGTCTTATGTTCTTTATTAAGGGGTATACTGTGCCCTTCCTTCAATTAATTTAAAATGCATATTGTAGGCTGAAGAAAATGAAGTGAATTCTTTGGGGCTGTTGTGGTCTATCTAGCATAATATATATGTACAGGCTTTCTAAACAGCAGATTGTTCAGTAAATAGAGCTAGCTTCCTGACAGACAGAGAGGCTGAGTCTACACTGGTAAATTAAGTCGACTTAAGCTTGCTTAAGTCAACTTAATTTAACCTGCATCTACACTACACTTTGCTTAAGTCGACTTAAGCAGCTTGCTTAAGTCGACTTAAGAAAAATAAAGTCGACTTAATGAAAATTAAGTCGACTTTATTAAACCTGCTTTTTACTCGACCTAAGGCTTAATTCGACTTTTTAAAGTCAAATTAAGCCAGTGTAGACGTGGGGTAGCTCTAAGTCGACTTAGGGCTACTCCAGGACTACACCAATGCCCTCCCTGCCGGGGGAGAGCCTGGCATGCCCCCCAAAGGGCAGGGCAGAGCCTGTGTGATGCTGTCTGGATTTAGGGAAGCATTTATGATATTACTTTCTATTCATATATCCTAAATGCTCTATAATCCATAGGAGCTATGCCATGTTTGGTATCAATAGAAAGGTAGTAATTTGCTGGGAATGATTATATAGTTTATGTCTAGGAATTGTAAATGTCTGAGAGAGGTGTCTGTGTCAAACCATTGTCTCCTTAATGTTAAGGAATGTGCAAGGTGATATGGGCCCATTGTGTCCTTAATGGCTCATCAGTTTACTGCCTGGGCCCATTGTAGCTGGAAAATTCCTAAACATTAAGGACACAATGGTTTGACACACCCGCCTCTCTCAGACATTTCCATAAAATCACACAAGTTAAAGTATAGATAGAACACCAAATTCCTAACTAAACTAACTTCTAATCCAAATAGAATTCCTAGACATAAACTATATAATCATTCCCAGCAAATTACTACCTTTCTATTGATACCAAACATGACATAGCTCCTATGGATTATAGAGCATTTAGGATATATGAATAGAAAATATCATAAATGCTTCCCTAAATCCAGACAGCATCACATCCTGCCCACCTGACCTGCCAGGGTCCCTGTCCCCCTTTGCCCCATTGCACACAAGGGGTGCCCCCCCTGCCACCGTGGATCTGCCCAAGGTCCCCCTAGCCCCTAGAAATCGACCTAGAGTGTCCAGTGTAGATGCTCTAGGTTGACTTTGTAAGTTCCCCTTTAAGTCGACTTTAATTTTAAGTGTAGACACACTAAGTTGACTTAAAAGTGCAAGTGTAGACATAGCCAGAGAGAGACCGAGATATTGAGACTGTCATCAATGGGATTTACTCAAAAAGCATTTAAAATATAGCTCATGCGGGATCCATGACAGGGTTGTCAATGAGGATCATTTACATTCTTTCTCATTAATTTAACTGTCATACAGCAGCAGGGTGGGCAAGGTAATAATAATTTTTATTGGACAGATGTCTGTTGAGGGGAGAGAGAGAAGCTTTTGAGCTCACATGGAGTTCTTCAGGTCTTCCATAACACTGCATATAACCTCCACACAGTCAGTCTGCTTATAGCTCTTTGTTTAGAAAATAAAATAACTACACGTAATTACTAGCTTCTTTTCTAAATGAAATAAATGTCATTTTTTACTATAGTAATTTGTCTTTAAATGTTTTTAATATCCAGATTCTAAATTATATGTAGAAGAGTTTATGCTTGGAACAAAAACGTAACTTTAACAGAACCAATAGGAGTTAGTGTTACTAAAACAACAACAATAAAAACAAAAGCCGATTGCTGAAGATAGACTTTAAGGCATTTTTTTACTAGATTTGATTTTGGTCTTCGATCTCTTTTCTCTACTCTTTTATAGCTTTCCTGGCCTTTGGCCATTACAGGAATGTAAGTATTATTTTTCAAACAGAAGCATCATTCTAGTAGCTGAGATTTGACCACTAAGCCATTAATTGTACCCAGCCCTAGTTTGTTTGGGTGTGTGTTTACATAATACATGAAAATTAGAATTTACTAACTGTTAGGTATTTTTAGCAGAACACTTAGAAATCAGAGTGTTTTTCTTGCCATATCATAAACAAATTCATTGTAGGTCACGTTTTGTATTGACACAGTTTGTTCATGTACTTTTACCAATGTACAGTTCTCAATTTTTTGAATAGGTTGACTGTTCATGCAACCTCTGGATTGCTAGTTCTGGAGACTGAAGTCGTCTGTTTATCTGTAAAGCTGGATGAGCACATCCATGAGCTTCTCTGCAGTGCTCTAGCAAGGTGCTCCAACAATGAGTTTGAGAAAGTACCTTAATAGTTACAAAAGGTAAGTTCAATCTCTATGTTCTATTCAGATCATAGCCTTTTGTCTGAGGGCTTGTCCACATGGTAAAAGGAACCAAAATAACTAGTAACTTAATTATATTGTCCAGATTAAGCTATTTCAAAATAGGACACTTATTGAAATTAAGTGTTCATATATAGATCTGAACCAAAATAACGAAAGGTGCTATTACCACCAATGTAGTTATTTTGATTTGCTTTCCCATGTAGATGAGCCCTGAGACTAATAGGTGCAAGATGTGTGATGTCGATGCATGTTTATTAGGAACTGGGTTAAGACCATCAGGTAATTTTGTCAATAGACCATCAAAGAGACACCAGTTGCTAACTTTCAAATCTTATTCACTGGGCTGAATTTGAATAAATAAAATGCTCCATATCCCATTACGATTCCTCAGAGCAATCCAGTCCCCTCCAAAGCAGCTCTTAATTAAAATGAATCTTTCATCTTGAAAAAAAGAGCAGCAGCATACATGTGTAAACAGTTTAAGTTGCAAATGCTGACATTTTTCCATTCAGAGTTGATTTGTAAAAGTCAATGTCCTTGCAAAAGCAAATGTAGATGTATCCAGATGTGCACACTGAAAACAAACAGCCACATGTAGATGGACAATAGGGAGGAACTCCCTTTCTATGACAATGTCATTTCAAATTCATGTAGACTCTAAAGTTACAGCGCTCTGCTTTGTATTAAACCCAGCCATTATGCAGTCCCTGTTGTAACAATGCTGTGTTCATAACACAGCCTATCATAACCTCTGTTGCTCTTCTGGCAAAACTGAGCCACAAAATATCATGTTTTTAAATCCAAAAACCACTGCCATGGTTTATATAAAGAAATAAAAGAATAAATAATAAAGAAATAAAAGAATAAATAAAATCATTAATCTCACCTCTATAGCAAATAGCGGGTTTTAGAAAATCCAATCTGACATAATCAGTTATAAACAGGAAATCATTTTAAAGTTTGTGCAGCAGAAATTGGTTTCAAACAAATACTTTCTAGTTCTAGTAACAGCATAGCCCTGAAATATAAACTATAGCTAGCACATGACTTTTTTTTTTCTTATGCAGCGCTTTGGTCCATCTGTTCAGCATTGTAGTCTGTTGTGGGTTTTGTAATGGCACTGATTCTCTTCTTACTTTCATTGATATAAATTAGGAATGATTGAAATGAATAGGAATAATTGCAATTGGAATTACATTAATGTACATAAGATTAGAATTGGGCCCAGAGTGAGTGTAAATATACTATAACATTCCCAATATATATTACAGTAACCTTGGGATTGCTCTAATCTACACAAGCAGGCTATGGTCCTGAAGAGGCTATCCGCCAGGTGAGAGTAGTTTGGAGAGAGCTTACATCAGTGACTATAGGGCTGTGAGCTAATGTAGCCATATAAGCACTGCACCAGCTGGAGACTCCCCCAGAATA
>ML686006.1:1580390-1605201 GCA_007922175.1 Pelusios castaneus | reverse complement strand
TAAAGTAGGTGTAAAAGTAAATGTGAAGTGCTGCAATGAGGAAGGAATAATCAACTAAACAAATACAAAATGGAATATGATTGCCTAGGAAGAAGAACTGCAGAAAAGGAGCTGGTAGTTATAGCAGATCATAAACTAAATACTCTTCAACAATATACTAGTGCTTCAAAAAAAGTAAACATTGTTCCGTGACATATTAGCAGATGTGCTGTGAGTAAGACATGGGAAGTAATTCTTCCACTCTACTCAGTACTGGTAAGGCCTCAACTGGAGGGCTGTGCCCAGTCCTGAGCATTCTTCATGAAAGACGTAGAAAAATTGGAGAAAGTCCAGAGGATAGCAATAAAAATTATTCAAGGTCTAGACTCTAAAACACATGACTTATCATGAAATATTGAGAAAAATGGGTTTGTTTAGTCTGGAGAAGTCTAAGCAGGGATTTGATAATAATTTTCAAGTACATAAAGAGGATTTGCTCTAAAGAGGAGGGTGATACATTATTCTCATTACCCACTGAGGAGAGGACAAGAAGCAATATACTTAAATTGCAGCAAGGGAAAGTTAGGTTAGACTTTAAGAAAATATTCCTAACTGTAAGGGTAGTAACAAATTACCCAGGTAAATTGTGAAATCTCTGTCACTGAAAGTTTTTAAGAGTAGTTTAGACAATCAAGCCAGGGAAGATCTAAATAATACTTACTCAATACAGGAGAATGGACTAATGGCCTCTTGGGGTCCTTTCCAGTCCTGCATTCTATGACTGTTGATTCTAAGCAAATGAGGCACTTATTATGTCTGATTCCATTTAGCATGTGTGTTTCATGAAGACCCTGAAGAATATTTTGCATGAAGCATGCATGATATTCTCTAATAATCTCCAGTTTCTCTCTTTGTCTGTGTTGGTAGTTATATCACTTTCATCAGCATGGTATTTGTGAACTTTATGAAATTACATAAATTTATGCTAGTGATCTACACAAAAAAGCTGTGCTTGTTTCTTCTCTTATATTTCTCATGTGACAAGATTGTCTAGAACTCCAGTTTTCTTCTTCTATTCTATTTTTAGGTTTTTCGTGCATACTCCAGGAATAAGTTGTGACAAACCGCACCTCCCTGATCATCCTTTTAGTATAATCGTGTGTTAGCCAATGCAAAGTATGTCTTGTTATAGTTTTTGCAATGTTATGTATGGTTGTGAGACTCCACTATTTGATATGCCCAAAGATGTGTCTTATAGCTCAAAGGCTATATAAGGGATGTCTCTCAGAAGCGCAGTTCACACCTCATTAGGGCTTCTATAGAACAATCCAGCTCAACATTCCAGGAACAAAGGGCTGGTCTAGACTTCAACAAAGGAACCCACAAAAGACCTCAGTGACTCAGGACACAGAAGAAACCATAAACGGACAGTTCCTTACTTGATCCTGAAGTGGAGAGGGGAACCCCAGAGGGGAGAAGGAACATTTTAAAAATCGGAGACATTCAGCCACTCTCTCGCTCTTTTACCTCCATCTACAGACACCACCAAGCAACTGAAGTGCTGACTATGGGGGGAAGCTGACTGGAAAGGGATGTCAGCCTGTGGTGAGAATCATCTGAGTTTGTAAAGTTGCTGAAAGTGTTAAGCTTAGTTTAGAAAGTGTTGGGCTTTTGTTTATTTTGACTAAACCCGACTTGCTTTCCTCTGACTTATAATCACTTAAAATCTTTTTGTAGTTTAATAAAATTGTTTATTTTACCTAAAGCTGTGCATTTGGTTTAAGGTGTGTTAGAGACTCCGTTTGAAGTGACAAGGTTGGTGCATATCAATTTCTTTGATAAACATATGAGCTTGCAGTGTCCAATGGGCAGCATTGTGAGATGGCAGTTCCTGAGGTTGCATCTGAAACTGGGGTATTGACTGAGGTCATACTATTGCACAATCCCACGAGTGGTTGGCTAGAGGCACTGAGTTGGGAGGCATCTTGCTTGCTACTGGCTGAAAGTGAGCTGTCCAGAGCTGAGTTCACACAGCGAAGCAGAGTAAGACAGGCTCCAGGGGTGGGGGGATTGGAGTGACACAGCTATTCACCGGTCCAGATAGCAGTAGGGAAATGTCACACTGACTGAGCTGTGTGTATCTTTTTCTTCATTGCAAAAAAAGATGTGCTTTTTATAGCAAGGTAGTTAATTTGAGGTAAAGTCCTAATGGAGACAAGGTACAGGAGTTTTACTTTGAGGTACATAGTTGAGGTACACCCTATATCCCATACATTGTTTTACTCTGAGCAATACCCTGTATTCACTAGCATCTTAACAGCAAGATCGCTATCTCCATGTAAAAACAAATACCTTTTTTGCAGTGAAGAAAGCCTCTTTGTGTGTATATATGAGTCAACTGCGGGTTGTTTGGGTAACAAACCCCCAGTGGACAGTGTCTGTAGACAGTGTGATTAATAAGAAGGGTAGGGCAAGAGTATATGAGTCTTGCTTTTGCCATGAAGGTGACTGAGTTGAGGTAATTTTTAACTCTTGTATAACAGAGCTCTGTAGTCCAGAGGTCGCTACCAGAATCTTTGATGGAGGAGAGGGAGATTCACCAGCATGGAGACCAAGGGGAGGGATTATGTACCTCTCATATTCAGGGACTGCCAGGCAGTGGTTTGGCCATGGAGCAGCTTTGTGTCACTTCAGAGCTGTACCTTCTGTTGTTATAGCCCTATGGGATTAATGGTAGTAGCTAATTGCTGGGACCTTGGCCTTTCCTCCATCTCATCCGAGTGCAACTGACCCATAGACCTGAACAACTTCAGTTCAGGTGTTCCTGGAGTATGAAGAGGTTGTTGATTCCATTTCTTACTATAAAGTAATTTCTATCGGTTTCTGATTGTGCGAGGACCAGAGGAATGGGTAATTCAGTATACATAGCCTCTTAGTTATCTGCAGCACAAAATGTCTGTGGAGATTGAGCAATCTCAACAAGCTCACTAGTTCCCACACAACAATCCATATGTAGTGGGCTCGTTCTTGTAAGAGACTACTTAAATCAGGGGTGTCAAACATGCAGCCCAGGGTCTGGATGCAGCCTGTGAACCTCTTCCATCTGACCCCCTGACTGTGCTCTGTGGGACCACTCTCTCTCTCTCTCTCTCTCTCTCTCTCTCTCTCTCTCTCACACACACACACACACACACACACACACACACACACACACACGAGTGTCAGGTCTCGTTCACTGGGTAGATGAGACGGTGCTCTGGGGGTATGTCTACACTAGTAACTTAGGTCCACTTAAGGATGCTTAAGTCAACCTACAGAATGCCGCGTCCATCCCTGGGCTTTCATTAAGTCGACTTAAGCGCTTCTTTAAGTCGACTTAATAACTTCCCCTCTTTAGGTCAATTTAAGGCTTAAGTCGACTTAAAGCCAGTGTGGATGGCTACATCTACACTACAGGCTCTATTAAGTCGACGTAACAAGGTTGACTTGTGTCGACTTTAAGTCGACCTTCTTAAGTCAATTTAACAGAGTCAACTTAGCTTAACCAATGTAGACATACCCTGTGAGACCACACTCCCTTCCTAACAGAGAGAGACTGTAGTGTCACGGAGCGCAGTGTCACATACACAGCACTTTGCAATGCTGCAAGAGGCCCTGGTCTTTCAATTTATGGTATGTACGACCCACTTGAAGTACATTTAAATCAAATCTTGCCCACCATAGCAAATGAGTTTGACATCCCTGACTTAAATCATTTGCTTCCTTGTGGATTTTACCTTTTCCCAGTTCAATATCTTGGACCTGATCCCAGCAAAATGAATGGTAAAACTTCCATTCACTTCAGTGAGCGAGGACTTGAGCCCTAATTTTGCATTAAGAGATGCAGAGAACATTGGTACTTACTGCAAGTAACAACATGAAGGATGAAACAATCCCTTATAAGGCTAACATGCTCTGAGCCAAAAAATTTTGTTTAAACACTCAGAAGCCAGAATATTGCGGGGGTGAGATTTAAATTAAACAACTACATTTTGTGCTGACACTGAAATAAACTCATGCTTCTTTTTCTCCTAAATCAAAGAGGAAAAACCTTTCCATTCATTATAACAACAAAAGTGTGTGCAAACATCATCTGAACATCTGCCAAAAGAAAGAAGCAACTCATATGCTTGTTACCTGCTTGTGTTTAGCTGCTCCATTTGTAGGAAAGGATTTTTGTCATAACATCAAATATTAAATTGGACAAGTACCATTAAATATTTATTTACTATTTAATAGGCACTGACTAGGAACTTCTGAAGTTGTTCAGGTTTACGGGTCAGTTGAACTCTGACGATACACTGATAAATGAGGTCAGGGACTCCCTCAAAGGCTCTTTGGAATGAAAATCCACATCTTTTTGCAGGACTAGTCTACTGCTCCTTTCCTCCACTTCCTGACAGAGACCTTCAGCAATTCAGCTCTTCCATCTCATCTCTTGTCTCCTCACCCCCCTCTCATCCTGTGAAAGGAGCAGTTACTTAAGGGGACTTTCAGTTCCATGACTCCGTCTCTGGGTACTCTTAGTGAATCCGGAGTTCTAGGTAAAAGTCCAGGATGGACCACCCCCATGTTGCTTGGGGGGAGGGTACATCCATGACTTTTGCCCCCTCAGCCTCACCAGGACCCATGCCAGTCCCTTGCTGCTATCTCCCCCACCTGTCCCTCAGCCACAACACTGGCCCCCCACCTGTCCCCGGCCATGCCACCCTGCCCCCATGAGCGGGACCCCCTTCCCAGCATGGGGCCCTGGGCAAATGTCCAGGTTGCCCCATAGCTAAGACCGCCTATGTTCTCTCTCCTGCTTAAAGAAGAAATGGCAGATCTAGCTTCTCTGTTCCATCTTTCCCTTAGCCCTTCTAAAAAACAATAAGTGGTCCCAGGTCTCCTTTGCTCTTTCTTTCTTCTTTAAAAGATTTAGCACATGAATTCCTCTGTCCTCTCCCTCACTTCCTGTTAAAAAAGCCATTCTGCTGTTTTCTTTCCCTTCTACTCCAGAGGCGAAGCCAGCAGCTCTTCAGTGCCGGCAGCCCAGTTTTCTTGGCAAAATTTCTGCTCGCCTTGGATTACCATGCAAATGCATTTTCTGAGCCCAGGTTATCTGTAGTGCTCTATGACCAGAGTGCAAACTGTTGTAACTTATAAGATCTGACAAACACTCCATCAGGCAGAGGTGACCTTGGTCTTGGATACTGAGTCAGCAAGAGAATGCCACTCACTGGCTACCATACTGACTGCAAGAACCAGCAACAGGCTAGCACTAATGATAGGACAGTAGACCACTAGGCAACAGTGTACAGATAGCTGGACAAAGGAGATAGTTCTGCTAACTGTACTCCACACTGATAAGGCCTCAACTGAAGTGTTGTGTGTGCAGTTGTGGGCACCAGGAAAGATGTGAACTAATTGGAGAAAGTCTAGAGACAAGGAACAGAAATGATTAAATGTCTAGAAAACATGACCTATGAGGAAAGAGTAAAAAATTGGGTTTGTTTCATCTGGAGGAGAGAAGACTGAGAGGGAACATAACAGTTTTAAAGTACATAAAAGATTATTACAGGAGAAGAGTGAAAAATTGTTCTTAACCTCTGAAGGTAGGACAAGAAGCAATGGGCATAAACTGCAGCAAGGGAGGTTTGGGTTGGACATTAGGAAAAGCTCCTTAACTGTCAGGATAGTTAAGCACTGGAACAAATTATCTATGAAGGTGGTGAAATCTCCATCATTGGAGGTTAGACAAACACTTACCAAGAATGGTCTAGTTCTGCCTTAAGTGAAAGGGACTGCACTAGACGACCTACTGAGTTCCCTTCCCAGTGTACACTTATACGATTCTATAGTGCCCATTGCAGTATATAGGGTTAGTTTCAAGTGATATCCACCGTAAGTGCCATTAGATAACAGGATGATGCAGTGTTCAGGACACTCCAGGCACAGCTGGCATAGAAGTGTCTGCATCACTGTATAATTCTTGCATGTGTGTATAGCTGTATGTCTGGACAGTAAAAACACGCAACAGATCAATGTGCAATGAGCACCAGTGGAGAAGTGCCTGATTGTGCAAACTTGGTTACTTTTTTGACAGAATTACAATATTATGGAATGAGGAGAACACAGAAGTTGTGCTATTGTAAGGTTTTAATTAATGTTTAGTACTTTGTCTCCTGCAAGCCTACTTGAAATATTAATTCAGTTCAAATTTGCTTGACACTATAATGTGGCTTGAAAACTAGCCAGATGACTGTAAACAGAGGGTAATGACAAACAGCAATGTACTGAGTTGGAGAGAGTTGTCTACTGGGGGTATTCCAAGGTTTGCTGTTACATCTGGTCTTATTTATCCTCTTCACTAGTGATCCAGAAGAAGAAGTAAACATTACATTAATGAAATATACAGATTATACTAAATTGGAGGAAGCTGCTAGGACAGAGAAATAATCCAAAGTATCTAGAGAAACTGGAAACAGAGGCAGAAAGCAATAAAATGGTTGGTGTTGGGACCTAACTTGCATATACTTGATGTGTAGGAGAAACTTGGGAAGAAGTGAAACAAGGAGTCTGTCCTGTGGCACTTTTAAAGACTTAAAAATGTATTTATCGCATGAGCTTTCGTGGGAGAAATCCCATTTTGTCAGGTGCCTGAAAATGGAAAACTTACAGTATGGGAGGGAAAAATAAATCCATTGAAGTGTGAGCGATGGGTTCTGGTCTGTCACTCACACTTCACTGGATTTATTTCCCCCTCCCATACTATATGTTTTCCATTTTCAAGAGTCTGATGAAATGGGATTTCTCCCAAGAAAGTTCATAAGATAAATATATGTGCAAGTCTTTAAAAGTGCCACAGCACTCCTTGTTTGTTTTGCTGAAGCAGACTAATACAGCTACCCCTCTGGAACTTGGGAAGAAGTAATGCTCAAAGATAGCAAGTGGACAGCAAATCAGACATGAATTTTCAATGGAATAAGCTACTAAGAGATTCAGTGCAGTTTTATGATAAAGGTACAAAAAGATTATGTTGACAAGCAGGGAGCTTGTAGTTTCTACGTAGTTCATTGGTGCATCCGCACCTGGAATGTTGTATTCAGTCTGAAGAGCACATTCCTAGAAAGTTATTGAATTACATAGACGCTCAGAGAGAAGTTGGAGGAAGGTCCATAGAAGTTAGGCTACTAGACACTTGAAAATCCCAGTAGGAATTTATTTGCCTCTATAGACATCTAAACACCTTTAAAAATCTGGCCCTTAGGCCTTGTACACACGATCACTTTATCGCGCATTAACAATCATTACCGCGCAATACCAACAACAGTGTACACACGTACAATAGGGCTGTTGCATGTTAACTGCCTTGTTGTAGCGCAATACAAAAACCACCTCGACGAGGGTGGTAGCAGTTAACACGGAACAGCTGTTGCGCCTTTCCACTCGTGTGTACGCTTACCACGCAATGATTGGCCTCCGGAAGTGTCCCAGCATTCCAAAGTCGTCCTCTCTGGTCTTCCCCCCACCCGCTCTGTGGCCGTGACGAAACAGTCCCCATCCTGATCAGATTCCCGGGATTTTCAAATTTCTCATCTGTTTCACTTCCTGTTCTCTTCCTCGTGGAGTGGAGTGCAGTTCCGATCATCAGTAGCAATGACGGCCCGTCGTGGAAGACGCGCACCCCTTTGGAGCACGGCAGAGGTACTGGACCTGATCAGCATCTGGGGAGAGTCCACTGTGCAGGCGCAGCTACGCAGCAGCAGGTGAAATTATGATACATTTGGCATAATTTCTCGGGCCATGTCAGAGAGAGGTTATGATAGAGACACTGTGCAGTGCAGATCAAAGGTGAAGGAGCTAAGAATAACCTATCACCGAGCAAAGGAGGCAAACCGCCATTCTGGATCAGCGCCTGCTACATGCAGTTACTATAAAGAGATAGAAGCCATCCTCAGTGGGGACCCCCACAACCAATGCAAAGAGTCCCATGGACACATCGGCCCCCCCTCATCCAGTGAATGCCAGACCCGAGCAGGATGAGGACATGATCGATGAGGAGGAGGAGATGGAGGATGACCTGGAGGAAAACGCAACAGCGTGTAGCCAGGAGCACTTCTGCACCCCCGCTGAGACGTCCACCCAAGACATGAATTGCAGCGTGTCCTCTGAGGCGGCAGAGGGGGGTTCCGGTAAGTTTCTCTTTTGTGCAGCTATGGCTCCTGCTAAAATATCATTGTCAGGGGTGGGAGTGCTTGCTGTCTCAGTCCCCACTGTGCACGCTCTTTACTATGCATTCATTAGAAGTGCATCAACACAAGCACTGATTGTCAAAACATCATCTGTATTTAGGTCAATAAAGGTTTCCTTGATGTACCTCCAGAGCCTACTACTCAGGTTAGATGGGAGAGCGTTTGTGTCTACACTCCCAAAGATGGATACTCTGCCTCGCCAGCTGCAAAGCACAGCCCTGGGAACCATGGCAGCACACAGTGCAGCAGCATACGGTCCTGGCTTGCAACCGGTGGCATGTAGGATATGTATTCTAGCTGGCAGGGGCACTCTGAGGAGAGAGATATCGGGTTCCATCTGTGTGCCCTGTGCAGAATGTTAGCCCCCAGTAAGCTTTCTATTAGGACGTACCTTGTCCGCTTCAGGGAAGCATAGGATGTTGATTGCCCTGCACCTTCCAGTGGAATGTGCTACTGGAAGGTTACATTGGTTATCTAGGCTATGTGTTAACACGAGCTTTATTATTATTATTTTTAGATTCGACCTTCACAAGGCAGGTGTCTACCCCAGCTGACCGCATGAGAAACATTTGGCGGAGTGCTCGAAGAAACAGGGAGGATATGTTTCAGGACCTGCTGAAAACAGCACAGGAATCCGCGAGGGAGAATCGAGCCTGGAGAGAGGAATCCCAACAGAGGAGGCAGAAACACAGGGACGAACTGATAAGTGTCATGAAGGAGCAAACAGAACTGCTCAAGAGCATGATTGCTTTGCAGACCCAGGCGATTAATGTATGGGCTCCACTCCATACAGTTCAGCCGTGTCTGCCTCCCACACCCCGTAGTCCTTCAAAGAATTTCTTTGAAGGCCACCCGTCCCCCTGGTACACTGCAACATCCAGTCCCCCCCAGAGCTACTTTTTAGAGACCCGCAGCTACACCCACCTGTAACCCCCCCTTTAGGTTTTAATAAAAACAGTGACAAATAATTTGAAGAGTGCCTTTATTTGTACACATTGAAAATCTCATAAGGTGCACCTGATGCGTCCTGGAAGTTAACTAGGGGAGGGCATCATTGAAATGGTCCCTGAGTGCCCCCCTTATGCGAGCAGCTTCTCCTTGGGCCCCCCTAATACTCCTAGTGGCTGGCTGTTCGTATGCTTCCTCGAGGCGCTGTGCCTCCATAGCCCACCCCAGGGAAATCTTTTCTCCCCTACTTTCACAAATGTTATGAAGGACACAGCACGATGCAATCACAGCAGGGATGTTGTCCTCCGCCAAGTCCAGCATCCCATACAAAAATTGCCAGCGCCCTTTTAAATGGCCGAAGGCACACTCCACAATCATTCTGCAGTGGCTCAATCTGTAATTGAACCGCTCCTTGCTGCGATCTAGGTTCCCGGTGTATGGCTTCATGAGCCATGGCATCAGTGGGTATGCTGGGTCTCCGAGGATGACTATGGGCATCTCCACATCCCCCACAGTAATTTTTTGATCTGGGAAGAAGGTACCCCCTTGCAGCTTCCAGTACAGTCCAGTGTTTCTGAAAATGCGGGCATCATGCACCTTTCCTGACCACCCAGCATTGATGTCCGTAAAACGCCCCTTGTGATCCACGATTGCTTGCAGCACCATGGAGAAGTAGCCCTTCCTGTTCATATACTCGGTCGCGAGATGGTCTGGAGCCAAAATAGGGATGTGTGTGCCGTCTATGGCTCGCCCGCAGCAAAGCCATCCACAATCTCACGAACATTGCCTAACGTCACCGTCCTCCTAGCAGAACGCGATTGATGGCTCGGCAGACTTGTGAGAGGGCTAATCCAATGGTGGACCTCCCGACTCCAAACTGGTTTGCAACCGACCGGTAGCAGTCAGGAGTCGCCATCTTCCAGACAGCAATCGCAACACGCTTCTCCACGGTTAGGGCTGACCTCATGTTGGTGTCTTTATGTCGAAGGACAGGGGCCAACTCTGAACACAGATCCAGAAAGGTTGCTTTCCGCATTCAAAAGTTCTGTACCCACTGCTCGTCATCCCACAGCTGCATAACAATGCGATCCCACCACTCGGTGCTCATCTCTCGTGACCAGAAATGGCATTGCACCGTGTGCAGATGATCGGTGAAGGAGCTGAGCAATGTGATCAGCCCCTGCTCCTCAGCGTCCTCGTCTGACTTGGAGCTCATTGCGTACTGAACAACCAGCCGAGATGTATTTAGAATGCTGAAGATGACAGTGGAGATCAGAGCAGGATCCATGCTGTCGCTGTTGTGATTGCTCACAAGTAGTGCGTCACTGCACTGTTGAAAAGAGGCGCGAGTTGCTATTGGCAATGAGGAAGATGCAAGGGAAACACAGTGCACCATGGGAAACTGAGATTTTACCCATGGTGCTTTGCATTCCTTTCCTTCATCCCATGATTCCAAGTGCAGATTGAGGGAAAATTGAACTGTGGGATAGGTGCCCAGAATCCATTGCGCTACACCGCGATATTGCAAAGAATTCTGTTGCGTTACAAGGAGCGACGTGTGTACGCGCTATCCCGCAATAAAGGCCATGTGTTTTTTATAGCGCAATTGCCATGTTGCGCTTTAATCTGATCATGTGTACATAGCCTTAGAAGCCCCTGCAGTCTACGCTGCAATCAGAGGTAGGACATGCAGCTCATGTACTCGTACACCCACCTTAGTCTAGCTAGATTGTTAAAAATAGTACTGAAGACATGGTGGCCTGGATTTCAGCATGGGCTAGCAATACAAGTATGAACCCAGGAGAACTCTGGAGGCTTGTACAGGCCATTCTGAAGCCTGTGCACCCGTGTCTCTTCCTGCTATTTTTTGCTGCATTATGCAGAATTAAGCTAGCATGAGTATGTAAATACAAGCTGCAAATCACATCTCTGATTACAAAGTACACTTACCTTAAGCCTCATTAAACAATAATGGAATTTAGGCTCTTGAATCACAAAGACTTCAGAAAAATGATCCCCAAATCTATAACTCAGGATTTGATCCTGCTCCCATTAAAATTAATGGCAAAGCTCCTATTGACGCTAATGGAGAAAAATCAAGATTCTAACACTGTATTTCCTCTTTTGACTTCAAGTCCAGTCCCATAGAGACATATATTTCCTTCAGTTACATTGGTGCAAACTCAGAGAAACTCTGTTAAAGTCAATTTTGCCCTCAATGTGGTATGAAAATCATAGTATAGACTTTAAGTAGATAATAAAATATTTTGTAATACAACTTTTACTGATGAGCAATAAAGTTCCGCTTGTAATTTATCCTGAGTTATTAACATATTACTGTTATCATTGGCTTGGTATATATTTTTTCATTTTTGCCAAGTCAAAATGACTGTTACAAAGTTTTATATTCTTTGTAGCCTTTAACAAGGCATAATTTATAGAGATCTCTTTTGATTTCTATTCTTTCCAAAGTAATATGTTTCCATTTGTTGGTAGCCATAAAAGTCATTTTTCAGTAGGTTCCTTTTTTTTTCTTTTAATTTAGTAAAGGTGAAAAAAATTAAATGTGACAAATTAAAACATTTACCAAGTTTAATTCTCTCTCTTTTGAGTCACTTGCATCCAAAACCAAAATTATATATATATATAGGGACAATATTACAGATGACAAAAACGGTAATATAAGATACACATTAACATTGGGAATCATATGTAACTCACTCATTGAAGAAGTATGTAGTGGGAAAAGAAACTTGCCAGAGGATATGAGAAAGTGTAAGGAAAAGCAGGGTAGCCTATTTACATTGATTTACCAATGTGTAATATCACCACCTTTAACTTCTCTGAATTTATTCTCAGGGACAAATTCTCTTCTACTACAAATTAGCACAAATCCTTTGGACCATTAGGGTCTGATCCTGTAAACTCTTACTCACACTGGCTATGTCTACACTTGCACTTTTAAGTTGACTTTAACTAAGTCGACTTAATTTTCATTAAGTCGACTTTATTTTCCTTGAGTCGACTTAAGCAAGCTGCTTAAGTCGACTTAAGCAAAGTGTAGTGTAGATGCAGGGCACATTAAGTTGACTTAAGCCAAGCTTATGTCAACTTAATTTACCAGTGTAGACGCAGCCACTGTTGTTCTTTATCCTCTGAGTAGTTCCATTGAGCGAAGGAGGCTAGTAGAATTACTTGTGTGAATAGGCTTGCAAGACCAGGCTGTTATGTGACAACAGTTGAAGGAGTAATTGATTTAGAATTATTTCTGTTTTCTGGCCCTTCAATAAATGCAATCTCTAATTTAAAGGGTGTAGCTAGTTTGTTCTGGACATTTTTTTTTTAAACCAGGGACTTCACATTAAAACTAAAGCAAAACATTTTTTTTTTGCTCATAAACAGCTTTTGATTTCTCAAAATCAATACCATATTAGAGAAAAATATTTTAATTCTATTTGTGAAACTCTTAGAAATGTCTTAAAAATATTTTCCTCCTCTTCTCTGCTGTCAGCTTAGTACCTGCAGGCTTACAGTGTGCACAGTTCTAGAGATATTATGGAAAATAAATGTTGGTACTGCTAATTACTTGGTATTGTCAACTATTGATAAAATTGTTGTCTATATTTTAAGGCACTGTGACGACTTACAGCCTTGATCCTGCAATGAGCTCCATGGAGACATACCCTTTACACCTCTCCACGTCAATGGGGTTCCATGCATGCACAGGGGTCCAACTGTGCAGAACTCAATGCAGGATGGGGCCCCAATCCAACTCCCACTGAAGTCAGCAGAAAGACTCCCATTGATTGTAATGAGGGTTGGATCAGGTCCTAAATGATACAATCCATGATTCAAATCCAGTCAATTGTGTTTACAGGATCACTGAGAAGCCCTCATGGCAATGATTTCTGGAACAGCAGGAACTCAGGGTCTATTTGATTTGCTTCATGCTTCAGCTACCTTTTGTACACAGTCAACTTCTCTCAAGCAATAGATTCCCTGTGGTACTTGGCTATTGTAAGTTGATGTCCAACATTTACCCATTAAAATGATCTTTTATTTTAACAACACTTTTTAAACCATAACATCCTCACGCAACTTGGCTTCCAGAGGCAGAACTTTTGTTCCAATTGTGAAATGTAATTACAGGTGGCCAAAAAAGGGAATTCTCCCCCTCCATAGCCTTATACACTTTCTTTTTCTTATTCCTTACTAGATAAGGTATAAAAGAAAAACAATATCTTTAAAGCAAAATTTGATTCATGTCATTAGGGAAAAAAATCCAGTGACTCACGGGACTTCAGATCAGTGTTTCGAACAGCCACGCTACTCCAGTCCAGTGTGAGTTTCCACATCTTGTTGTTAATAGCACTTTGGCTTTGTTTCTGCCATTCCTGCTTCCAGATAATATTACCAGGGAGCTGAAACAGGAACTACCTAAATGGATTTTCAACTTTGAAAAACTGTTGGCAAATGCTAACTTAAAGGTTCCCATGATTATTTTTAATATGGGGAGTTTAACCAATTGAAAGAATGCATTTAAGGCATCCTTTCAAATGATATTTAAATATACATAGCAAAGAATACTCGGGATTCAATTAGTGTCAAAGGAATGAGGAAATAGATCTTATCCCACTATATGTGAAGTTGCAGTTGTCCTTTCAGCATTTTTTAGGGCACTGAGTTCTCAAATGGCTCTTCCTGGTCAATAAAATGTCTATGGAAATGGTATTTCTATTTAAAGCTTATTTTGCAGCTGTTGTAGTTTTTTTTATAATTTAGAGAGCACTAAGACTATACAAGGCACTTTAGAAAAGACTTAAAGAGACAAGTTCCTTTACAAAATCATTACTGTCTTCATGAATAAATTGGATTACGATCAAGACAACTCTCCAACACAACATTTTATGAACCACTTCTTTTTGACCCCACTGAAGAATACTAAAAGGAACTACACCACCTACTCAAGAAACACCATGAAGCAGCACAGGCACAAATCAAGACAGCCACATCCCCAGAACCCCGACCAGGGATATTCTATCTACTACCAAAAAGCCATAAACCTGGAAACCTCAGACGCCCCATCATCTCAGGCATTGGCACAGTTACAGCAGACTTATCTGGCTATGTGGACTCTCTTCTCAGACCCTATGCTATCAGCACTCCTAACTATCTTCAAGATACTACAGACTTCCTGAAAAAATTCAATCCATTGGTGACCTTCCAGAAAACACCATCCTGGCCACTATGGACGTAGAAGCTCTTTACACCAACATCCCACACAAAGACGGATTACAAACCATTAGAAGAACTATCCCAGGTGATATCATGGCACATCTCTTAGGTGAACTTTGTGACTTTGTACTCACCCACAACCATTTCAGATTTGAAGATAATTTATATCTACAAGTAAGCAGCATTGCTATAGGTACCTGCATGACCACACAATATGCAAACATTTCGCTGACTTAGAACAACGCTTACTCTGCTCTCAACCCCAAGTACAAATCCTCTACTTATGCTACATTGATGACATCTTCATCATCTGGAGCAACAGAAAGGATGCCCTTGCAGATTTCCATAGAGATTTCAACAATTTCCACACCATGATCAACCTTAGCCTGAAACACTTCACACGGGAGATCCAGTCTCTGGACACTACAGTGCAAATTAGTGATGGACACATAAACTCTACCCTATACCAAAAGCCTACTGATTGCTACAGTTACCTACATCCCTTGAGCTTTCATTCAGGACATACCACATGATCCATTGTTTACAGCCAAACCTTAAGATATAATCACATTTGCTCTGATCCCTCAGACAGAGACAGACACCTTCAGGATCTCTATCAAGCATTCTTAAAACTAAATACTCACCTGGGGAAGTGAAGAAACAGACTGACAGAACCAGATGGGTACGCAGAAGTCAACTACTACAGGAAAAGCCCAAGAAAGAAAACAACAGAACACCACTGTTCATCACTTACTAACTCCAAGTCAAACCTTTATAGCACACAGCTTATTCTAAAAGACGATCCATCACTCTTTCAAGCCTTGGGAGGCAGACCTCTCCTCACTTACAGATAGTCCCCCAATCTTAAGCAGATACTCACCAGCAACTACAGAGCAAACAACAGAAACATTAAAGCAAGCAAAGTGCCACAGCACTTGTTAAATCGGCTTTGTTAAGTTGACTTAACAAATTGGCTACACTTTAAGTCGACTTTTTAAGTCTACTTAACAGCAGAGATAGCTGTTACTGGCTTTAAGTCGACTTAATAAAGTCGACTTAGCACTAATCCCCATCTACACTGGCCTTAAATCAACATAAGGAGTCGACTTAAGGCTTGCGTCGGCCTAAAAGGAGGTGTTATTAAGTTGACTTAAGCTTTCCTTACTAAAAGCCCAGTGTGGAAGCGGCTATGTTTAGGTCGACTTAAGACTCTAACTTGCCAGTGTAGATGCACCCCTTGTTTGCAAAGCAAGCACGTATCCCTGCAACAAACCCCATTGCCAACTTTGACCACATATCTGCACAAGAGACACCATCATAGGACCTAATCAAACCAGCTACTCCGTCAAAGGCTCATTCACCTGCTCATCCACCACTGTGATTTATCCCATCATGTGCTAGCAATGCCCCCCTGCCTTATACATTGGACAAACAGGGCAGTCTGTTCACAAAAGAAGAAATGGACATAGATCTGACATCAGAAATAACATTCAAAAACCAATAGGGGAACATGTCAATATCCCTGCTCACTCCATTTGATGATATGTTAATTGCCGTACTTAGGCAAATGGATTACAAATCAAAGCTTCAAAGAGAAACTACAGAATTGGAATTTATATGCAGATTTGACACAGTTGCCTTAGGGTTAAACAGAGATTTTGTTTTTTCTTCTTATTACAACACGTAATTTTACCTCCTTTTAACTTACCCCCTCTAATATGCTGTTCTCCACTGTTTAAATCTAAACAACTGCTTTGATTTGCTATAGCAATCTGACCTGATCCTATGACTTACACTTCCCTGCATTTATTTTCCTCCCATTCTGTAAGTTCTCCATCTTCAAGCATCTGCTGAAGTAGGATTTTCTCCCATGACAGCTCATGTGATAAATAAATATGCTAGTCTTTAAAAGTGCCACAAGACTCCTTGGTTGTTTTGCTGAACTAGACTGACACAGTTACCTCTTTGGAACTTTTCAGACAAGCATTTACATGACTGAAGGCCTGAAGTACTCACTAATGAGTTGTTCAATATATTGAGGCTACATATTCCACAGTACAAACCACAGATAATAATATTGGAGACAGGACTAAGGAAGGATAGATTAGAGGGTGGGTTAAGGAGAGAGAGAAACATTAGGCTGCCAAATTCTTTTACTTCCTTCTCCTCTCCAAATCTTCTGCAGAAGTTCACACAAGATACAGCAGATAGTTTGCCATGATTTATCCTGCTTCTTCCTCGAGGTTTAGGCCACCCAAGGGAATTGCAGGGGCATCTGTAGTGAGGGAAGCTACTAGCAATGTGTCTTTTGTTGGTATCTAAGAACCTGAGGGACCCTTTTCTAGCAAATCTGTGATTAGATATTTGGAATGGAACCCATCAATGTGTTTCATGGAGAACAGAAGGACATGTATGTGTGAGTGAAGAAAATCCCATCCCACAGAAATATATTCTAGGAATGAATCTCAAAGGCTATGTCTACACTTACAAAAGCTAGTTTGAATTAGATAATTTGAACTAACTAATTCGAACTAATTTTAGGTAGTTTGAATGAACTCAATTCAAACTAGCATGGCCCCACCAGAATGCTAGTTCGAACTAGCCATGGCCATGCAGAGCACTTGCTCAATTTGAATTAGTCAGTTGCAGGAAGGTCAATCTGCTGATTAGTTTGAACTAAGCAGTTAGTTCGAACTAACATGGCCACATTGGATTAGTTCAAATTAACGGATTGAATTAACTGTTAATTCAAACTAAGCAATTGAATTAATTAGTTCGAATTAAGGAAGCCCTTAATTTGAACTAAGAGAGCCTAGTGTGGCCAAAGCTTAAGTTAGTTCGAATTAAACTTCCTTAATTCGACCTAACTTGCAAGTGTAGACATAGTCAAAAATGTCCCATCCCCTATGTAGAAATAACCAGCTTTGATTCCAATGTCCTTGTGGGTCCATTTGGATAAATGGGGTTATAGAAATGAATGATCATTCTGACTGCTAAAGAAAATGCTCTATCCTTTACTTGTGGTTTCTGTGGCTATTGAATGCTTCCTGGCTCAGGTCATGTCCTAGTTCTGTATTCAAACAGACTTGGATGCTCAGTTTCTGAATCAGTGAAGAGATATCAGACTGGAAAAATTTCATTTTCTTTAACTGGCTAGCACTAACTTAATTCTAACTCAACAGGAGTCAGATTTGTCTTGATGCAACATCTATTTCCATTAAGGAAATGATCAGAACTGCTGCTGCCAAGGATGAAGAGATGAGTTGCATTGTATCACAATGAATCATTCTTCAGCTTATTTAGCACCACTTAACACATCATAGTCCAGGATTTATGATAAACACAGTCCTCCTTTCTTTATCAAATGGTTAGTACACAATCCCAGTGTCCCAGTGCATATTCTGAATTTATATGAAAAGTCAGTGGTCCAGATTCTCTAGCTTGCTTCCATGGCATTGAACTACTCCAGGGAAGCATGGAAGCCATAAATCCTGTTTAATTGGCTGGCTAAGCCATATCTGTGAGTATTCTACATCACTGAAATGGAATAAAACAGCCAAAGCATACAGGTAAATCTGGCCAGTACCTATAGAAAAAACAGGCCAGGTGATATACATAGTGGATTCCCAGGCCATAAGCAGGGCTACTAGGTGCTGCTTTAATAAAAATAAGTAAATAGTAACAATAATAATAGAGTTGTTTCTTAGATCATTTGTTCTCAGCCAGGGGTAAGCATATCCTTGGCATCTTCCCAGGGGGTACATCATCTCAACTAAATATTTGTCTAGTTTTACAACAGCCTACATTTAAAAGCACTAGTAAAGTTAGTACAAGCTAAAATTTCATACAGACTGTGATGGAGCATCTCTCCCGTTCTGGCACTGAAAGGGTTAAAAGCAGCCTTGGGAGGCAGCTAATAGGAGAGGGACTGCGAACGACAGCCAATCAGGGCTCATCAGGCCCATATAAGAAGAGCTTCAGGGCAGTGCATGGCCTGGAGAGAGAAGGCTTTGTCTCCTGCAGGTTGAGAGGCCTGTAGCTACTAAGGTAGAGCTACTTCTGGTAGGGACCAGGGAAGCTAGAATTGTTCCTGGAATGTGGTTAGAAACAGGCCCTGGGAGCAGGTGAAAAAGGTGCTAGGGCTAGGCAGTAGTGGTCCAGTGAGACAACAGTGGAAAGAGGAACTCGTACAAAGTGGAAGGCTGTGACCCACAGAGTCCCTGGTCTGAGTCCCATAGTAGTGGGAAGGCCTAGGTTGTCCCTCCTGCCCCCAACTAGGAAGTGGCAGAATAAGTTCCTGCAGGCACCACTAGGAGGTGATGAGACGATACTGAAGTAGCCACTAGAGAAAGTGGCTAAGCTACTAAGAAGTCTAAGGGCTAAGGGCTTCCTTAATTCAAACTAATAAATTCGATTGCTTAGTTTGAACTAATCCTTAATTCGAAATAGTTAGTTCGAATTAAGTCAATGTGGCCATATTAGTTCGAACTAACTGCTTAGTTTGAACTAATCAGCAGATTGACCTTCATGCAACTGACTAATTCAAACTAAGCAAGTGCCCTGCATGGACATGGCTAGTTCGAACTAGCATTCTACTGGGGCCATGCTAGTTCGAATTAAGTTAATTCGAACTAACTAAAATTAGTTTGGATTAGTTAGTTCGAATTAACTAATTCGAACTAGCTTTTGTAAGTGTAGACATAGCCTGGGAGAGATAGAGGTAAATTATAAATAAAAAACATAATTTTTAAATCTATTTCAAAATGTATTTATGGTCAGAAGTATTCATTATCTTATGAGTACTCAGTAAATGGGAGTTTTCTTGTTTATATTGCTAAAACAAATACAACAAAACACATCTTGTTGAAAAGTTTTATATGAAAAAGTATTTACATGTGCTGTAATATATTTCTAATTGTTTTTCTGAGATTGGCATGTATATAATGACAAAGAACTTTTGTGCAGTTAAAGGTTCAAAACCAGCACTTCTTTGTCCTTTATGCAGGGCTTTTTTTGTGATGGTACTCAGGGGTACTGAGTACAGGCACCTTTTCTTTTTTGTGATGGTATTTAGGGGTACTGAGTACCGGCACATTTTTTCACAGCCATGCAGCCTCGGCTCCTGCTACTGCGGGTGGCCCCAGGTCACTGGCCGTGTACGGCACCTTTTTTAAAACAAAACAAAAAAACCCCACTACCTTTATGTAAGATTTTCCAAGTGTCAAAAGTGCTACCAGGTTCTAGTGTTATGTATAATATTACAGATAATAAGAAGCTCTCGGAGCCATAACAAAAACTGAAATTTATTCTATTGCTCTTATTGTGGCCCTGATTTCAATGGGTACATTCAGGACTCTCATTTATTTTATAAGTAGTCATCTGTGTGCCACATATTTTTTGTATCACTTGGAGAAGAGAATTATTTGTCTTTCTTTCCTGGTGTACTAATTAAGATTCACAGTGAAGAAGACAGCTCTCTTTGCAGGGTAGGAGAGGGAAGAGAAGGTCATTTCTCAACAGAGAAGGGCTTGCTTAGAATATTTCCATTATTTGATGAAAGACATGGAGAGATTCAATTTTTTGGAGATTTTTTTCTAAAATATTGTTATTTAATTATTCCTTCCTAATATCCATTTTCTACATAGGTTCACCCCTTTCTTTGCCTTTACCACTGTCTATAAACAGTTGTATTTTAATGACACTAGTTATTTTGGGAAGATATTTTTGTTAAGCAGATCAAATCAGGCAATATTTGTAATGACATGGAATGTTTTTGAAATTGTTAACATTATGTAATCGGTTTTCAAGTCCGTATATTCCAGCAGACCATGCAGTATTACTATAGCATGAAATGATATATGCAGATTGGTTCCCAACACTGTGGTTCTTTATTACTCAACCCCAGCATTTTCTCATGCACAGGAAATACATTCTGTCCAGTGAATCAATTGAGAGTCAAAGACTGTTCCAAAGTTTGGTTTCTATGAAATAGGAGGAGATACACAGTAGCTGTTGTAGAAGATGGAGTGTGAGAATGAAGGTATTACTTTAAAACAAGAGACTTTTTCACATTCTGCATCTCTTTCCATTACAGAAAATATGAAATGTCTCCGTGACACTTTGAATATATTATCTATGACTATATATGAAAGCTACTGACTACGAGCTCACTGCCTTTTCAGATTTTCTGACACGCTTTTACTAAATCAACATACGGCAATGGCATAAAGGAGAGAGTGTGAATTGTGATGTTGCTTTAATATCAACTGGTACATTTCCAAACAATTCAAGGGCACCAAAATGACTGATGGATTCCAAAACTACTGCTTCAAATTTACTTAATTAGATCATGGGGGGTTTTGGGGTTTTTTTTTTGGGGGGGGGGGTTTGATATTGAAGTTCATTTCCAGATTTCCTTACTAGGAAGTGGGCTGACATTAATAAGGCAGATTCTGATCTTGGTTACACCAATGCAACTGAAAGAAGAATCTGGCCATTTACATCTAAACCCCAGTGGCTTTGTTATAATGGTAAAATACATTCATTGTGCATATGCGGAAACATGAATTGTATTGGAAAACAGTGTTATTTCTTACAACTAAGCAAGTCCCTATGTTGGAAAGTTATTTTTAATCCCAAAGATGCTGGCAAATACTCTTTGGAATTTCTGGTGCACATAAATAGAGGATTCAGCAGAACTCAGTTTGAAGTGCCTGCCAATATAACTCCTAGCCTAGCCAGATCATTTCAAAGAGATTTCAAAATATATTATTGTCAGTATTGTAGCTTGCAAACAAGAATTAATACAATAATCAACTATTATTTGGCAGGTAAGAGGGGATGTGAGAGAGATACATAGCCATTAAGAAAGAAATACAAATGGATATGAAGTTTTTGAGGTGATCACTTCTATTTAACAATCAGCTTTAAGAACCAACTCTTTGTCTAACCAAGAAATGCTCTCATATAAAACTGTGCACATATAGTTACTATTCTGTTTTCTTTTGTTCTTTTTATTCCGGTCTATCTGTGCTATCCCAACGTTTCTATAGCTAGAATGATTAGAACTAAATGCCTGTTTCCTTGGTGATAAGGATACCGTAACAAAGACAAGAATTGCCTTATTGTATGTCCTATTCTCCATCCCCAAATGAACATCCACATCAGCAGTTAATCATAATAATTAAATCTGAGCATCACAAAAGTTAGCTGATTCCTTCATACGAATTTAGGTGTGACTTAATGGCAACATCTTACCATATAGAAAGTGAAGCAACTCTGTAACATCTTTGCAAGACTGGGATTTTTAGAGTTAAAACATGCAATTATTTTTACCAACATCCAGGTCTGCAAATCAACCCCCTCAAGCTTTTATCCATTTCAGTGGTACTCCCAATCTGAATATGGATTGTTCTCCTAAGTAAGCATTTGCAGGGTGGGTCCCTTACATATATTTAAACTAAACATAAAAGGCAAAATGCATTATAGTAGTTATCCTTCATAAATTCAAATGTTGAGAATTTCTGTCTCAAGTTTATATCTAAGATCTTATGGACAATTTAACTGGCAGATAATTAAAATTAACTGTTGTTGCTGTTATTGCCTACATGTCATCACAAGCAGAGTAAATTATTGTGCACGAAGGCTGTTATGGAATGATATTGCTGACATGTGAATAATTTTACTGTGGAATTTGATTGCTAAAAGGATCCCTTTACTGTATTATTTAATAACAGTCTGAGTAGTCCTCATTTTGAAAGTAATGAAAAACTATGTCCTATGAGGTAAAAAGATAAAATAATTACAGATATAGAACTCTTAGCAAGGGATACTGAGGAGGTCTGAGTTAGGACTCCCGCAGCTGTCTTTTGGTTCATCTGAGAAAATTGCCTACCAGCCCCAAACTGTAGGGAACTAATTTTCATTTGACGTGCTTACTTGCTATAGCAATGATGTTACAGTCTTGCCATTCAGACAACTAGCTACTGTATTCAGAACCTCTCAAGCCTATAAATAATGGAAGACTGAAGACTAATATGAGTGATTCAAAATTTTAAAAGTGCTTAAGACACTTAGGTGACTGAGGCTATGTACACAAGATCAGATTAAAGCGCAACATGGCAATCGCGCTATAAAAAACACGTGACCTTTATTGCGGGAGAGCGCGTACACACGTCGCCCCTTGCAACGCAACAGAATTCTTTGCTATATCGCGGTGTAGCGCAATGAATTCTGGGCACCTACCCCACAGTTCAATTTTCCCTCAATCGGCGCTTGGAATCATGGGATGAAGAAAAGGAACGCAAAGCGCCATGGGTAAACTCTCAGTTTCCCGTGGTGCACTGTGTTCCCCTTGCGTCTTCCTCGTTGCCAATAGCAACTCGCGCCTATTTTCAACAGTGCAGTGACGCACCGCACCACTTGCGAGCCATCACAATTGTGACAGCATGGATCCTGCTCTGATCTCCACTGTCGCCTTCAGCATTCTAAATACATCTCGGCTGGTTGCTCAGTACGCAATGAGCTCTGAATCAGATGAGGATGCCGAGGAGCAGGGGCTGATCGATACCCTGCAGAGCAACAGCACCGCATTGCTCAGCTCCTTCACCGATCATCTGCACATGGTGCAACGCCGTTTCTGGTCGTGAGAGACGAGCACCGAGTGGTGGGATTGCATTGTTATGCAGCTGTGGGATGACGAGCAGTGGGTACAGAACTTTAGAATGCGGAAAGCAACCTTTCTGGATCTGTGTTCAGAGTTGGCCCCTACCCTGCGACGTAAAGACACCAACATGAGGTCAGCCCTAACTGTGGAGAAGCGTGTTGCAATTGCTGTCTGGAAGATGGCGACTCCTGACTGCTACCGGTCGGTTGCAAACCAGTTTGGAGTCGGGAGGTCCACCATCGGATTAGCCCTCTCACAAGTCTGCAATGTTCGTGAGATTTTGGACGGCTTTGCTGCCATGGGATTCCCTAACTGCGGGGGAGCCATAGATGGCACACATATCCCGATTTTGGCTCCAGACTATCTCGCGACCGAGTACATAAACAGGAAGGGCTACTTCTCCATGGTACTGCAAGCACTCGTGGATCACAAAGTGCGTTTTACGGACATCAATGCTGGGTGGTCGGGAAAGGTGCATGATGCTCGCATTTTCAGAAACACTGGACTGTACTGGAGGCTGCAAGTGGGTACCTTCTTCCCAGATCAAAAAATTACTGTGGGGGATGTGGAGATGCCCATAGTCATCCTCGGAGACCCAGCATACCCACTGATGCCATGGCTCATGAAGCCGTACACCGTGAACGTGGATCGCAGCAAGGAGCGGTTCAATTATAGATTGAGTCGCTGCAGAATGACTGTGGAGTGTGCCTTCGGCTGCTTAAAAGGGCGCTGGCACTGTTTGTATGGGAGGCTGGACTTGGCGGAGGACCAGATCCCTGCTGTGATTGCGGCGTGCTGTGTCCTTCATAACAGTTGTGAAAATAGGGGAGAAAAGTTTTCCCCGGGGTGGGCTATGGAGGCACAGCGCCTAGAGGCAGCATACGAACAGCCAGCCACTAGGAGTATTAGGGGGGCCCAACAAGGAGCTGCTCGTACAAGGGAGGCACTCAGGGAGCATTTCAATGATGCCCTCCCATAGTTTCCTTCAAGGACGCATCAAGTGCACCTTATGGCTATGTCTACACTTGCACTTTTAAGTCGACTTTAACTAAGTCGACTTAACTAAGTCGACTTAGTGTGTCTACACTTAAAATTAAAGTTGATTTAAAGGGGAACTTACAAAGTCGACCTAGAGCTTCCACACTGGATGCTCTAGGTCGACTTTGTGGGGCTAGAGGGACCTTGGGCAGGTCCACGGTGGCGGGGGGGGGGAGCACTCCCTGTGTACAATGGGGCAAAGGGGGACAGGGACCCTGGCAGGGCAGAGCCCTGTGTGTGACACTGTCTGGATTTAGGGAAGCATTTATGATATTATTTTCTATGGATATCTCATAAATGCTATAATCCATAGGAACTATGTCATGTTTGGTATCAATAGAAAGGTAGTAATTTGCTGGGAATGATTATATAGTTTATGTCTAGGAATTCTATTTTGATTAGAAGTTAAGAATTTGATGTTATATCCATACTTTAACTTGTGTCATTCTGGACAAAGGTCTTAGACAGGAGGGTGTGAACAACCATTGTCTCCTTAATGTTTAGGAATTTTCCAGGTAGAATGGTCCCAGGGAGTATCCTGATGAGGACATAAAGAATACAACCATTGTACCCTTAATGGTTCATCAGTTTACTCCCTGGGACCATATCACCTGGCAAATTCCTAAACATTAAGGAGACAATGGTTATTCACACCTTCCCATCTAAGGCATTC
>ML686006.1:1526522-1575163 GCA_007922175.1 Pelusios castaneus | reverse complement strand
GATAGATAGATAGATAGATAGATAGATAGATAGATAGATAGATAGATAGATAGATAGATAGATAGATAGATAGATAGATAGATAGATAGATAGATATCAGATGCCATACTGGTCAATTACCTAGCTGTTACCAGATGGGAGTTTCCTGTACGTGTCACATTAAAAGTTAATCTTGAACAGTGATTTGGAAAGGAACAGAGTATAATGATCTTATGTACTAGTCCATGCACATAAATGATTAAAAAAACAAAAATGCTTGTGATAGCAGTGTGGACAGAGAGAAAAGAATGAGTCTTATAGATATGATGTAAGAAAAAGAGGCAATATTCAGACAATATGTAAATGCAGGTCTAGAGATAGGCAGAATCAATGACAAAGATTTACAGCCCAGAATGACTGAAATACGGTGTGTTAGGAACACAGACAGTGAAAAATCGGAATATGGAGTATATGAGGAGGAAAACAAGAGTTCAGTTTTGGCCACAGTAAGTTTAAGCCAATTAAAAGAGATCATTAAGACATATTAAAGTGAAAGGCCAAGATATAGGCTTGGATATAGAGAGCTTAGCCAGCAGTGGAAAAGTAGATTTGTGAGTCATAAACTTTGAGATGTCCCACAAGGATGCGTCCTTGGATGGATCTATGAAAAGTGGGTGGAAAGAAAAGCAGGAGTGACTGAAAAATGCTGAGGGCACAAGTAGAAAGATAGAAGGGGAGTTGAGAAAAGATGGAATGAGAAAAGTCAAGGAAGGACAAGATTTCAAGAGATGGAATATAATCAACAGTGCCAAAGACAGCAAAGTGGTTAAGGAAGAGAATGACGAAGAAAGTCCCCTGAGAATGGGTCATGAGATACTTCAATGAGAGCAGCTGCAGTAGAGTGGAAAGGGAGGAAACAAAATTTAACAAGGTCAAGGAAGGAGGTGGAATAAAGGTACTTGAAGCAACAGGTTCAGATATCAAGGTCAGTGAATTTAGCATTGAAGTGGTGAAGGTTCACAGCATTATACTTAGAAAGAGAAATGAGTTCAGGACTATTTTAGGATAGAAGGGATTATATTGAGGGGATGGAACCTGATGGGAGTGAAAGATAAAGGATAGAGGGATTTTAAGGGCAAGAAAGGTAGTGAATAGGTGCCAAGGACTGGAGGTGTGAGATTCAGATTAAGAATAGCTGCTTGGATGATGGGAAAACTAAATAAGAAAAGAATGAATCTGTAGTGTAAGAATTCCTGTGGTTATGAGCTTTTTTTCTCCTGAAGTGATCAGCATTTCAGGGATAGGAGCAGAGGAAGCCAAGGTTGGAAGTTGCTGGAAAATAGGGTGAAAGAAGCACAAAGTGGTGACAATTTGGAGCAAAAACACGAAAGAGGAGAACACAGAGGGGCACAGTAGTTTACACACTGTCCTGCCATAGACATTATCCTGTCACTTTACTTCAATGCTATTCCAGAGGAATGACCTCTAAGGCAAGTTCATTCTCTCTTCTCATTCATTCCTTGACTCTTCTGCCAAGAAAGATATATGTTTAGTGCTGAGAATTTTTTTAGGTATTTAACCAGTCAGCAGCCAGTACATTGAAACTACCATCTCATTTCAACTAAACCAATCAAAGTCATTTCCCTGGGCTGGCTTTTCTCTGTTAATGAAGAGACTCTGTAGCTCAATATCAAACTTTTGAGGCATACCATTACTCAAAGCATTAATGACTAATAAAGCTCAGAAATCCCAAGAAGAGTTTAAAAGAACTCTTGATTTTCATTGTATTGTGACTTAAGCACTGGTCAAAAAACAAAGCCTTTTGAGCTCCTGCACACTCTGAAATATCTTATACTTGGTTAGTGGAACTATCTTTGTTGAATATATTCTTCTCATCATTTAAAGGAAGCCAAAAAGAACGAGTGAGCCACTTTACAGAAAATGACAGCTTTGACTGAAAAATTAACTTAACAGTTCACAACCACAAATTCCCAGATGGTAAGCAGTTGGAAATAGAGTCAGGAAAACTTGTAAGGCATGGAAAAAATGCTTTTCCAGCTGATCTTTAAAAAAAAAAAAAAAAAAAAGTTATAGGAATTGGCTTGCTTTTACTATATTTCTTCCAAGTTGTGAAAACAATCCAATGAATGGCTGCTTGCCAACTGCTATAATCAATTGCAAACATATCTCATCATTCCATTTTCCTTAATCCACCTTTTCATTTTAACCCACCATCTCATTTAAAGTAAGAATTTTGTTTCTTTCAAAATGACTGCTATTGCCAAAGAATTTTCCAGTTATTAACATTTCACTTGCATGCTAAAAGCCCAATTGCACTCTTTTATATGAGAGTAACTCCCATTGACATAAATAGGGGTTGCAACACACAACTGAAAGATGAATTCGGCCCTTTGAGTCTAACTTTTTCAGAAGTGCTAAGCAGCTAGAACTTGAGGTGAAGTCAATGGGCGTTGGGCGTTGGGTGACTGAAAATCAGACTCTCTGCCTTTAGTCACCTTCATTATATTCAATGGCTATGTCTACACTACAAAAAGTTACATTGACTTTGTTAAGTCGACCGAATAAGATTGACTTTAAGTCGACCTAAAGTTGACCTTATTAAGTCAACTTAACAAAGTGGTTTCCCTGAACAGGGACTTAGTCCACTTTGTTAAGTTGACCTAAATGCCCTTAGGTCAATCTAATAAAGTGGACTTAAGCATCCACACTGTGCTTAGGTCAACTTAAGGAGTCGACTTAAGGGTTAGGTCGACCTAACCAGTGGTTCTTATTAAGTTGACCTAAGCTTTCATTAAGTCGACTTAAGGAATTTCTTAAATCGACTTAATGAAAGCCTGGTGTGGAGAGGGACTAAGTTAGGTTGACTTAAGCCTCCTTAAGTCGACCTAACTTGTAAGTTGAGACATATCCACTCATACTATTCAAGGATACTCATGCATCATATGCCAGAATGAGTATATTCTTATTAAATGCAACAATGTTTATTTTATTTAATGACCACTTAAAAATTTTTAAAATACAATTATAGGTACCAATTCAGTGTTCTGGGAACCTATTGTATACTTAAAAATTACAGCACAAACAACAGGACTACACTTAAAAATATCCATGGAATCACAGGAACAGACAGGGACGATGAGAGGTCATCGAGTCCAGTCCCCTGCACTCATGACAGGACCAAGTGCCATCTTAAACTATCCCTGAAAGGTGTTTGTCTAACCTGCTCTTAAACATACCCAATGATGGAGATTCCACAACCTCCCTAGGCAACTTATTCCAGTGGCTGATCACCCTGACAGTTAGGAATTTTTTTCCTAATGTCCAACCTAAACTTCCCATGTTGTAATTTAAGCCCATTGCTTCTTGTCCTATCATTGGTGGCTAAGGAGAATAATTTTTCTCCCTCTTCCTCGTAACAATTTCCATTTCAGCCCACACACCTTTCTTCTTATCTTTCTTAAATATCAGTCATCAACCTTTAAAATGTATATAGTTCTAATGATGCAGTAACATCCAGTAATATATCAAAAAATAAACTATACATATTGCTTTTATGTAGGATATATGATAGTGAAGTTTGGAAAAACTCTCTATTAGCATATGTTTGGAATGATCATTTCAGATTGATTTTTTTTTTTTTCAGAATTGCTACTGAACTGAAAAATCATCCAACTCTAAATCTCTCTCATGGACTCATTATTTGTTTTTAAATAAATGTTTGAAGGTGCTTAGGGAATTGGATGATTGAATACGGTCCCACGGATGGATTAGTGGCCAAAGGTCAGGAGATCTGGGTGAAGGTAAGGAATAAATAAATCCACATTTAAGTACCTAAATTAAAGTGACCTGAGTTTTCAGAGGTTCTATTCATACTCCCTTTGACTTCAGCAGGAAATGTTAGACTTAGGGCTAGTCCACAATGACAACTCATATCAGCATAGCAATCTCCATTGGTGATGTGAAAAATCCACACCCGACAGATATAGCTATGCTGCCCTAACTCCCAGTTTAGACTAGTAAACTAGGTCGACAGGAAATTTTTCCATTGATCTAGCTACCACCTCTTGGGGAGGTTGATTAACTACATCAGTGAGTGAGCTCTTCCTGTTGCTTTAGTGAGTGTCTATACTGAAGCAGAACAGTAATGCAGCAGCAACTGTTACTTATACATTTTAAAAGTAAACATACCTTCAGTGTCTCTAAAATTAAGACACCTTTGCTTAGGTGCACATATATATAGATTTAAGTTTCTAATTTTAGGCATTTAAATTTTGGGAAAAAATAGCTAATATATATTTATACACTTGCACTACTATGTGTAATCTCCTAACCATTCCTTTATCTGAAAGTCAGTCTTGAAAATGCCAGTGTTCCAAAATGAAATCTTAGAATCTGGTATATATGTTGCCCATCAGTGGTTATATATTTCTTCTCACAATCTATTGTCTTTAAATTAGAACTCAAATTTATTAAATCTACATTAACAAACACCATAAAAGAAAAGAATCAACTTGAAATGGTCTCCTTATATTAATTGCTAATATCTTTTCTAATAAGTTTAACTCTTCCCCTAGACCTCTTCTAATATTGCCCTCTGTAGTGTGTATTGACTTCTGTGAATGTGTACCAATGACCTCTATTGGATAGAGGTTTGCTGTAGTGTTCCCACAGCTTGTACTCTTTAGTAAGTTGATGGGGTGGAGAAAGCCTTTAACTAGAGGTGATTAATATAGATTATTCTTTAATTCAAGTATTAGAGACCTATGTTTTTGGAGCAGGAGGTCATGATTGCTATTCCAGCTACATGTATGCTATTAGCTGGTGATGCTTGCTAGTTAGACTATGGATCATTACATACAATGTGTTTAGCAAGAACAGCAAAAAGAATACTAAGAAAGGAAGTGAAAATACTGTACTGACAGCCTTAGGAAAAGTAATCCAAGCATATATAAAAGCTTTCAACCACATTTTATCACTGTATGGCTATTTGTTGTCAAGAAAGACAGACATGGATATTATTTGCAACATCCCTTGAGAGACAAATAGTTGTTTCTTAAAACTCTGTGGAAATTCTAATGGTACCTTAACTGAAACAATGGTGAGATAAGGTGGGTGAGATATCATCAAACAATTATAACCCATATTCAGTCGGGACCCCATTCTGAAACAAATCTTTTCCCACCCCCCGCCGGACTGCAAACAGCCCCCCCCCCCGGCTCTGTAAACTCACCAGAAGCTAACTTCCCATAGACCTTTGTTCCCAAAATGAAAAGTTTAGGGTTTTACATGTATAAAGATGAAAAGAAATACATAGTGGGATATGAAAAAGCACTTAGGATCCTCTCTTGTGGAATACACATAAGAGTTACACTCCTACTGGGATTGTCTAAAGCAACTATCTACATCTTTAGCTCGCTAAATACCCTTATAAATCTAACCCAAAGTGCAGAGCGTATAGATTATGGTAGGCCCAGATCAAAGTGGAACAACATAGAAGCAATAGTGCCCTGACTGCTTCTATGCAGTCATGCAGACATACCAACTCAAAGCAGGAGAAGACTCTGCCAGAACCAACAGATGTGGGCACTATTTATTCAAAGCCTTTTCCTTGAGCCTTATCTTTAGGGGGACATATGCTCGCCTTTACTCTTTCTTCATTTTGGGGTTCCCACCATCCTGGGTGTAGTGGTGGTCCTGCCTTGGGTGTGCTGGGCCCCGGAATTCAGATCCACCTCCGAACTACGCTAGAATTCTTCCTGTTCTCAGGTAGGTTTCCTGATATGAATATTTTATTCCCAGACCCTTTTCCTCTATGTCAATTTGGCACCTTTGGGACTGTTTTTTGTAAATCATATAGTGCCCTGACTGCTTCTATGCAGTCATGCAAACATACCAACTCAAAGCAGGAGAAAACTCTGCCAGAATCAACAGATGCAAAACCTGCAGACATATTGCCAATGCTACAATGATTAACAGACATTTCAAGATCCATGGGTCTTACACATGCCTATCACAACAGGTGGTGTACCTCTTCCCATGCACTTAATTCCCCAATAACAGCTATGCAGATGAAACCAGACAGTCACTATGTTTTTGAATGAATTCACACAGGATAATGATAAAAGACAAAATCACCCTATCACCTATGGGTAAACACTTTTCACATAGCAATCACTGTACATCTGGCTTTTCAGTTCTCATACCAAAGGAAATGGAAAAACACGAGTCTGAGAGCTTAAATTTATAACTTTGCTTGACACTAAAAATCATGGTTTGAATAAAGACACTGGATTTAAGGATTATTATAACAATCTGTAACCCAGTAAATCCCTTTTTGTCGTGTAATTTCAGGGGTGTTCAAGAGCCATGTCAGCTTGAATGGTCCCTTAATATATGTGTTAATATATGTGGATGCGGATTTGTGTAGATCGACTTAAGCATCCTTAAATCAACCTAAGTTGCCAGTGTAGACGCACCCTGAAAGAGAAAGTTTACCAAGGGCAGCAACAGCGGCAAAATGGAAAGGGAACAGTCAGTCAGCAAGCAGGACTCAAGAGTGTGCAAAAAAGGAAGGTAATTTTGCTCTCAGACTGACTCAAACTTTTTTTCTAACCATAAGCTGGCATCAGTAAAATCCTTCAGAAAATTTTTTAGAAGTTTTTTAAAAGAACTCCTGATACTCTTGTACTAAACATATGCGCTATCAGAAAAATTATTTTTTTAGGAAAAAATTACTCATTTTAAAATATAATCAAGCTTAAAGTGACTCTTTGATGCAAATTTTACAATATAGCTTTTTGAACTTAAATTGCCCACAATGGATTTTGGCAAAGATACTTGTGTTAATACACTGTGTTCACTAAAAATGGTCTAATTCAATGTCCATTGAAGTTAATGGGAGTCTTTCCATGTATTAGGTGAGAGATTATTGATTTAGCATAAGAGAATGATATCAAATCTAGTTTTCCATTTCTTCAGGTTCTTTGCTTTCCACATCTTTTTGTCAGGATTTTTATGCTGCTGCCCACCACTTTGATAGCTGACTGCTCATCATAGTGTTTATATTTATGCATTGATTTTATTTGTTCTCAAACATAGGGTTGCAATATCTCTGCATCTCATATATTCGTATTGCTCACAAAATATAAAACTTAGTTCACTTTTGTCTTTTAAAGCATATTTGTACTGAATTCCTTACTTAGAAAAGTATCCCACTGAAAAATATAATTGAATCTCCTTGTGGCTCCAAGTCTGATCCATTTCATTACTACAGGATCAGATCCATATTTGCTTATGTTTTGTCATATAATCTACATGTTTAAATTGGATTAGGGTAGTTGCTGTCTATAAATTTGTTGAAGGGGGAATTTTAGGATGTTGTATTGCTCTCCTTTTAAGACTATGTTAAGAGCTCTGATGTAAAATTAATCCTGTTCATTTACATTTAATGAAATAATAGCTATCTACATCTAACAAAGTCCAGATTGCATACCACGCTTCTTTTTTTAAGATTAATCTTTCCTCATTACCAACCCAAAAACCTAAAGTTACCTAAAAGCCATGCAGAAGTAATAACACATGGGACAAATATATCTTGGAAAAACACGTGTAATCTCACATTCCTTTATATCCAGCTTAGATATTTTAACTCTCCAACTTCAAAGAATGACTTCATAAACCTCTCAGATGATTCTTTTCTTTACAAGTAATTGATTTCTGTTCTTTTCCTTCTTGATAGCTCTGCTAAGAAACTCTCCTTCTGTAACAAGTACTCTTTCTGTTCCATTAAATTTATCTTCTCCTTTCACTGATATAAGTGCCTCTGCTTTCTTTAAATCTGAATCCATAAAACTAAGAAGGCTGTGTCATAAACTGCTAAATTTAATGGATTGAGTATATTACTCATATATGTAAGTACCATAGTCTTAAATAACCGATCATACTGGAATAAATCCCCAGTGAGAGTAGCAGTGGACAGATACATCACAAAAATGGATTTCTTGATAGACTTGAGCTTATTTAGCATATCTAATCTGTGCTCCTTCCTGATAAGAACAATGTGACACAAAGTACAATTCTGAAGTTATGACTGCTAACCAAAGCCCTAAGTTATTATCTATTCTTGATTAAGAAATGCCTGCTCTGATGTCTGCTGTCAAGTGGCTATCGTGGCCTGCTAGGGCACTATACAGGAAAATTGAGATTTGATCCTGTTTATCTTAGATCATCTTAGATTTCATCAAGGGAAGTTCAAGTCATATGACTAAAGATCCCAGCTATAAACTAGTTCACCCTACTATTCTTATGGAATAAATCATACAGACTTTGCACATGGACTATTGGATTATTAACTATAAACTAATTTCTGGAAGAATTTTTGCAATTCATTTCGCCATCTCTGCTATGACTTATGGACTTTATTCTCATCTGTAAGTGTAATGATCTTTTAATCAATACTCTGTCTCCAAACATGTTATTTGGGTAAGATCTGATGCTTCTGGTGTGTAATGTGTCCGGTTCTTTGGGATTGGTAGAACATTTTTACATGATGAACAAGATTTTCAGTAAAGCCTCAACATATTTGACTTGGCTGCCTCGGTGGAAGCCAGTGGGCTAGATGGCTCTAAGGGAACTGTGTTTTGGCTTCTGGATAACCAGCAAGGTAATGAGAAACTGTTTATTGGCGGCTTGGTAAATCTAAGTTTTAAAAAAAACCACTGGGTTTAAGGAGATTTCCTGACCCATTCTTTGCAGTTTTGCCCTAATTAAGTTATCTCAGTGTGGCTCCTCAGAGACCAATGTCAAATTAACAAATGCAGCTTTCTGCCACCCATTAACAGTTAATGCTGGCATCACCTCTTGTCAGAGAGACAGGAGTCAAAACTCAGATATTGACAGGTAAAATCCCTTCAGAGTACTTGCATAGAACTGTCTGCTACTTGGGAGATAATAATTTCTTCCTGCTGAATTTCACAGATATCAAGGCTGAAGGAAGCCACTGACAGTCGTTGTCCAAGGCAAGAATCTAAGATGCAGAGAGTCCCCTGTCCTGTCGAAAAAAAAAAATCTTCTCCCTTCAGATCATATTAAGTGAGGAGAAACAGGCCTTCATAACAAACAATTTGCACTAGAAGTCATGTCCAGGTTCTATTTTCTCTTTGTAATTGACTTTCTCACCCAACATCCAGGATAATGGAGGTAAGGGACAGGCTCCTTTCACAACCAATACCAACCAGGCCCAGTCTTTAAAAGTGATGAAATGTACTAATGCCAGAAAACACAATCTTTACTCCATGTGACACTTAACATACACTGGGAGGAAATAATAGTCACGTCAGTTGACCTCCACCTCAGACTTCAAACAAGCAGTCACTAGAAAGGAATGCGGGGCTGGTTCTATTACCCAGGATTCTACCAACCCAAAATTCATGGTAACTTTAGTTTTTGTGAGGTAGTGTGAGGAAATAAGCCAAATGAAGACACGGCTGTCCAGCTGCTAGATATACTGATAGAAACAGTATAACACAAAAGTGCTCTTTCTAGAAAGCTATGCTTTACTTAGGTTCACACATCCACAACAGGTTAGTAAAAGCCCTCAACATTCAACCCTCAATAATTATTGAGGTCTGGGGTGGCTTTCAAGTGGAAACAGCAGCAACTTTCCGATTGGTCTAATCTTCCACCTGACACTGGAAGATCTAGAAGTTGTGTCCAAGAAGAGAACCCAAAGAGTTCAAGCCTTTGCCTCCCCACCCCATTAATAGACAATAACAGGTCAAGAAAGAAGAAACAAGTTTCAAAACCTAGACCTAAGGATGCCAGAGTACTTAATTAACTAGATGTGTTCCTATAGAATCTACTTATCTTCAGACCCAGACAAACATCTCCCAGAGGGCATACATAAATAAACGTATTGCTCTTTTCCTGAAATATAGATTCCAGAGCAACAGGGAGGGAGAGCAAAGTCCAGCAAAGACTGAGCAAAAGACTCCCCTTCCCTTCTGGCTTAGTCATGCCAGGACTGCACAGGCCTGCAGAAAGGCCTACCAAGTTTGGCAGCTGTTAGCAACAAGTATGCTAATCAATATTAAGTTATCCCAGCCCTTTTATTGGTCTATCAAAATCTCCCCATACAGGTCACTACACCTGCATGTTGCTCAAAATGCAGAAGCCAGTCTTCCACCCCATAGTTTGGAATCAACAGCCATGAGTGGGCTGCATTACAGTCCTGTAATTTGGTCACATGCTTGAGGCAGATTGTGTTACCCCTGTTTAGTTCTCTAAAGAACACGTTTACTAGGTCTTTGTACAGGGAAGGCTGGATTTCATCCTCTGAGCAAGGCTGACTGGGCATAGTTATGCTCATTACTCAGAGGCGAATGAAGCAATAGCTTAGATGTTATAGGGCTTTCGGTTAAATACTAAAGATGTCAATTCACATCATGGCTTATTCTCCACCAAGCTTCCCATTGCCAGATGAAGACATTGTTATGCTTTACCATGCTAAAACCAGCAATAAGACTCTTTGGACACATCTCTAACTTACAAGAATAAAAAATTATTTTCACTGGAAATTTAATGAAAGAATAAATGTTCCTAGACTGCAACCTTATATGCCAAGTTATATCCTGGAGCCAATTTTAATGAATGAGTTCTGAGCCCTGAAATAGGGGTTTATAGTGGAAATAATTACAGCTGCAAGGCAAAATCCCTCCACCTGAATTCAATGGAAGCACCATCAGGGCTTCTACGTTATACACATATGTCTGTATATAAAACACATTGAAAACATGAACAGTATATATGTTCTTTATGTAAAAGGAAAATTTATTGCATTATATTGTGTTTCTTTGACTAGCTGATAGAAAACAGGGTTCTCTGAGAATAGTAAATATAATGAACGTATTTTGTTAAAAATAGTATGTTAAAGATATGTGTTGGGTGTGTGCCACACACACACACACACACACACACACACACACACACACACACATATTTCTAATATGATGGCACACTGAGCAGTTCATTTAATTATCCATTTTCTGCAATTCTGTATAATATTGCATTATCTCAATTATCTTAAATTTAACAAGATGCAATAGCTATAATCTAAAGTAATCTATTTGCCCCAACATGTTGAAAATATCCACCCATCTTTTTGTCCAATTTCTGCTTGTGCTTTGTATAACAAATATACAAAATAATTGCAGGTCTTCTTTTTAAAAAAAATCTACCTAAGAAGCTAAGATAATGTTGTTTATTCATCCTGTAACTTCTGAAAATAAAAACTGTTTTTGCTTTCTACTCCTTGCTCCAGTCATAAGAGATCAACTACTGACAAGAATCTCAGTACAGGGAGTACAATAATTTCAGACCAGTCAAAAGATACGTCTACACTGGGCAATTTAAGTCGACTTAAGGAAGCTTAAGTTGACTGAAATTAAGCCACGTCCACACTAGGCTTTCCTTAAGTTAACTTAAGGAATTCTCTAAGTTGAATTAATGAAAGCTTAAGTCAACTTAGTTACTACCACTCCTTAAGTCGACTTAAGCCTTAAATCGACTCCTTAAGTTGACTTAAGGACAATGTGGATGTGGCGTAACCAAGAAGTAGGCTTTATTAAGTCGACTTAAGGTGCTTAAGTCCACTTAACAAAGTAGACTAAGTTGACTTAAAGTCGACTTAAAGCTAAGTCAACTTAGTCCACTTTGTTAAGTTGACTTTAAAAAGGTTGACTTTAAGTCGACCTTATTAAAGTCGACTTAACAAAGTCGACTTAATTTTTGTAGTGTAGATATAGCCAAAGAGTTGTTAATCAGAGGGCTTGTTTTTGCAAGAGAGTTGCATTGATTTTTTGCACTAGATGTCATCCACACAATTCAATGTCCCCTACATGCCATGAAAAATCATGTTTAGGGCACCATCCGTTTTTCCCTCCCCCCCCCCCCCCCCCATGCTAGCAATGCATTCTGCTGATTCAGTGGCAATGCCTTTTGAGCATCAATTACAGTTGCCAGCACTTCTCCAAACAACAATGAATTCTAGGTAGCACTGAGTGGGAAATGGTTAAGTATTATTGTAACCCATGTGCCTAATAGGGAGGGATCTCTTTAAAAGATCTATTGGGGCTGGGTCATTGTTGCTAGGCAGATTTAGCACTCCACATTCAGAAATTTCTGGAATTGAGTGTAGTAGCTTTAGGCATGCTCCACTAGATTTTGTGCTGCTGGAATCATATGCCATGAGAGTAAGCAGGCAGGGCAGTTGCTTTTGACAAAGCCAGATGTGCTTTGTGTGAAGAGGGAGAGGCTGAATGAGGAGCAGACAGTTGGCTGTTTTCCCCTAACTCTGAAGCATTTTGCAGCAGGGTTTCCCCTTCAGGGATCTCCTGTCAGCTGGAACGCCAGCAATTGCCAGCCCCGGCGCTCCAGCTGACAGGGGAACCACTGGGGATCCCCTGTCAGCTGCAGCACTGGAAGCTGCCGGCCTGGCACTCCAGCTGACAGGGGAACCTCCGGGGATCCCCTGTTCAGAGAGCACCGCTTCCCTTTTACCCGAACCCCCATGGATCCCCGGGATAAGGGAGTGTGGGTTTGCAGAAAGGTAGTGTAGTCCAGGGCTTTTTTTGTGGCAGTGCTCAGGGATACTGAGTTCTGACATCTTTTTTACACAGCAATGCTGTCCCAGGTCCTGCCGCCACTGCCAGTGGCCCCAGGTCCCTGGCTGAGTACTGGCACCTTTTTAAAAACAAAAAACAAAAAAAGCACTGGTATAGTCTGTTCTAGGAGTCTGCAGGGTGCAACACCCAGAAGAGAAGTCTCACTGGTATAGGTTAAATGATTGGGTGTATGTTTTAATGGCAGATGAATTGAAGATGGCTGAGTAGTTTATTTGCTGCACAGAGTCCAGGGTTGTCCATCAAATTTCCCAAAACCCTGCATTCTTCTACTGGAAGCTAAACAAGAATTGATTCATTTGCAGAAATTCACTTCTTAGACTCCACTAACTGGTCAAAGCAAGAGTTAGATCTGTTACCAATTGCGGGAGACTACATTTTGTGACCAGGGTCCACTAAACAGTAGTTGTGATGGACTGGATGTTACTGTTCTAGCACTGCTTCATGCATACATCACTCATTGGATTTCAATCTATTGCTAATTATCCAAATTCAGCATTTAGTTCCAAGTGTTAACCTTAGGTATAATTTCTAGAGGCACGAGGGTGGAGCAGTATCCACCAACATTCAGGCAAAGGGATAACCCTAGCACCTTCCTCTGAACTTTCAGCATGTAGCAGAAGGGAAGGAAGAAGAGGTCAGCTCTTTGCATGGATGCTGACTCCATGGGTGCTTCAGTCCCAAGTACCCACTGAAAAATATAGAAGGTACTCTGCATCCATGAGTCACAGCATGGGTGGCAGATATAAGAGACTTGGGGAGGCTAAGCCTCCCCAAACTGGGCAAGAAATGGCAGATATTGGTTTGTCACCTTTGGAGTGCCACTACTGGATGCTCCTGAGATGTGGGCAGGCCACTGTGACCAGACCTCTTCCCTCTGCACCTGAAGGGCCAACTCACTCCTGCTTGTCTTTTTCCCACTGCGATCCTACCATTGCTATGCCTTTCCCTGTCCTTGCTCCACCCCTTCCCTCAAGGGTCCCCTCATCACTGCTCACTCCTCATTTAGGCACCTAGAAAATTACAGGAACATCATGGAGATCCACAAGTCTGGAGTTAGGCAGCTAGCTTTCTATGCAATGAATGGTGCCTTAGGGTGCCATTCACAATATGAATTCTAGAGGGCTCCCTACCAAAACTAGTCAATACAATATGTAGATAATAGCGGTGTGTGGTAAGCCCTGTCCCTTTCTTTGAGTTCAGTGCTTAATTCAGGGAGGCACTTGTTTCCCTGCTTGTGATTCACAAACTAGGTGAAAACAGACATTTGCTTAGAAACCACCTACCAGATTGAGCCCCTCAATTGAATTCACATAGAACAGCCAGTTCGAGCAGTGGGGGAGGTGATCCTCCCTTATATCCTTTAGCCTAATAGGGTACTCATCTGGATGTGGGAGACCCCTGATTCAAATCCTCTCTCTCTCTGAGGAGAAGGGATTGGCCACCTCAGGTGAGTACTCTAGCCCCTGGGCTACAGAATTTTCTGACATAAGAGGCTCCCTCAGTCACTCCCAGTGAAGTTGTTCCACTATAATTATGTATTAATGGGGCCAGTGAAGAGTTAGAATGACTATAACCTAATGCTTAGGACACTCACCTGAGAGGTGGTAGATCCCATTCAAAGTACTTATGAGGCAGAAGGGGGACTTAAACTTGGGGCCTTCCACATCCTGAGCAAGTGACCAAACCACAGGGTTGTAAGGAAGCTGCTGCACTTGAAACTGCTTGGGTAGGAGGCCTCTGAGCACATCTACCAGGGCAAGCCCAGCATGACTTAGGCATTCAAACACCGATGTTACCCCCAATTCGTGGATTGCTCTGGGCCTTAGGTGAGAGAAAGGCTAGAATGAAGCCATAGTGCACATGCTCAGATGCACAAACATGAGCACCTCAGAGACTTTGACTGCAATAACTTAGAGTGAAGTTAGGCAGCAGCTAAGTGGAAGTGTTGTGGATCACCACGATGCCTAAAAATGAGACTTAGGTATCTTTGTAGATCCTATCCTTGGAGTACACAAGAAAAATCCACATAATGATTCAAAGACATAAGAATGCTGCCAAAACCGTATCCAGAGCCTAGCTTTTGGTCTGCATTGCCAATTTTTTACCCTGAATTCCCTGATCATGCTGGCTAAATAGGCATCAAGTGTAGAAAAGTCTCTATTTGGGTTTCCATAACTCCAGTTATGCTATCTTGATCTGTCAGGATTCAACTAAATCTTTCAAGTTTGCAGTAAGTGAAATGGGTGTAGTAGAGTTGAATGGGCTGTTTGTTGTCAAAATGAATGTGGTTTAGGTCATGAACTGTTAATATACTTAATATCGACGTGCATATTATTGGTTGGAAGTGAAAACTGTTCTGCTGAAATGTTGTTTATGATATACAAGATTGTAATAGTGGTTTAAACACTGGGGATTTAAACTCTTTTAATAGTTTTATCCCCTTTAGTTTACTGAGAATCTAGTCCAACAACTTATGCCATGATTATAGCACATCTTTTAAGAAAGAAACCCAATCTTAGGTTAGAAACCCCAAATAATTTACCACATCCCTTAGTAAGCTGTTCCAATGGCTAATTAACGTCACTGTTGAATTTCTGTGTTTTATTTCCAGTTTGAATTTTGCTGACTTCAACTTCCAGCCACTGGATCTTGTAATACAATGTATTTTGTGTTTAATGGTTTCCAAAGTAAATGTGACATTTAATTTGCTTTAAATGAATATAAAAGGTGAAGTTAAACTTAATTTTTCTGAATATCATTGGGATATTTAGACAGCTTCTTTCATTTGTAGGACAACTTTTGGGACTTGATGTAAGTAACTTAGTGCATCTATGATAATGGACAGGAAAAAACTAGTAGTGAAAATAATGATTTTGTACTTGCACTAATGCCATCAGAAGCAGGGGAAAGTGTTAGAGGGTTGTTATTTGGTTACAAACAACAGGAACTAAGGTTTCAGATATCATTTCATTTTAAATGGATTCTTTTAATGAATAATACCATTCCCAATGCTACTTTAAGGATCAGTAGCATAATCACTTGTAAGATGGTGAAAGCAAATGTAAAATTAAATGGCTAGACACTGTTGCCTTTGAGCAGATCAATATGAAACTTTCTTTTTCAAAAGCTTTTAGGTTCACACAAAACCCACAACAAATGATTGAACCTCTCCCATCCTGCCCCACCCTGTATTAACTGTAAAAATAATTAAATGCTGTCCAGTCAAAAATGAACTCACTTTGTCTTTGGAGACGGCAAAATAACAAAATTTGGGGATCAAATCTGGCTTTCTTCAAAAGGCCAGATCTGTTGTCTGTGGTTTTATGGAATCACAGTTCATTGGATTCATATTTTATTGACATTAATTTCAAACAGTAGAATTCTTGGGGAGAAGAGTCTGGTGATAAATTAGCGTATTTCTATGGTGATCAGATATTGTAAACAGTTTCTTCTAAAGCTTTTGAAAAGGGATGTGCAGGGATAGCAATTTTTTTTCTGGAGCAACAGAAGTGGATATACTTTTTTAGCTTGATTTTTCAAAGGAGCTCAGCTCCCATTTAGGACCAAAGTAAGGGGACAAGATTTTTGAAAGAGCTGAACAATTAAAAAAGATTACCTTGAGCTCTTTTTGAAATTTTGCTCATTTGTCTGTTTGGAAAATGCAATTTTGGGCTGTATATCAAAAATTGGCTAGATCCAGATGATGGAAACTGGAGTTTTCTATTCTGTTGCACTAGAATGAGTTGAGAGTCCGCACCTGTGGTTTATTAGTCAGGTAGAATTCAAAGCCAAACATTAGTTCATCCACTAGGTCTCAGGTATCAAAGATGATTTTTTATGGCACTCGTCTTGCATCAAGTTGAATTGGAATCTGGATTTTTATGATGTAATGTCAGTGAATATACTCCTATTTAGACATTAGAATTTTAGGATTTGGTACCAAAACCTGGCTTGATTCCAGTGTATCAAGATGCTGGAATTAGGATGCAGTTGGGCAAAGGATACATAATGGTCTGGGTTTTTAGCTGGACTGGCACCTGCTGCTTATTAACCATTTAAAAATGGGAGAGTATGGAAGGATCCATCTACTTGAGGTGGGTTTTGTGGTGCTCTTTCAGTTGTAAGTCAGGGTCCAGATTTTTCTGGTGAAAGAACAGTAACACTAGTTGTCTATTTCTATAATAGAATTTAGAGATTCAAAGCTGAACACTGGCTGACTGTACAGTAGACAGATTTGGAGTCAAACCTTGTCTGAAACTCAGGTGCCAGATACACATTTTTTTCACATTGTTCTCCCTCCACTATGAACTGCGGTCCTGATGTTTCTGTTGGTTTGCCAGTGGCTAGATCCAGCTTTCAATTTACATCACCCACGCTTCAGTTAAGCTCCTTTACAGCACATAGCTCCCTCCAAGGGTGGTGCTAGTGGGCACCCGGGGCACAGGCCCGATTGTGCAACTTAGTGTCCCAAGCCACAGACCCCCAATAGGTGCAAGTGCAGAAAGCCTGCCTGCCCTGAGCTTTCTGGCACCTGGAAGGAACTCACCTGGGGCTGGCAGGGGCCACCCTTTTAAATCTCCCATGCTGAAGCACACATGGCTCAGGGTGGGAGAACAGGAGCTCCAGCAAAAGTAAGCACTGGGAGGGGACCTCAGAAGGTAGGTGAGGGCCAAGGGGCAGGGAAGGGGTGCAGGGCTCGGTAGCAAACCCTGGGGAGCAACTGAGCACTGGTGCATCCAGGAGCAGCAGTGCTAAGGTGCACTGGGACCACTGTCAGGCTGGGTTTCAGGGCCTGTGCCCAAAATTATTTTTTTTTCAGCAACCCTCCTGGCTCCCTCTCCATCTGCTTCCTTCCAAAAGGGCAGCCCACCAGGAAAGAAGAGCAGAGCAGTTACTTGGTCCCAGCCCCAAATACACGGCCCAGGAGGCAGAGAGGAGGAGCAAAACTGCCTGCCTTGCTCCAAGTATTGTGAGCCTCCTTTCCCGCTCCTCTCAGGAGTGGATTTGCGTTGAAGCAACTGCCTGAGGCTGCCACATGGGGGGGCTGAGCCATCTGCTGAAGGAAACACCCACCGGTGAAAGGGTGCAGAAGAACTGCTTAATTTCTTGCAAGTGCCTCGGAGGAAAAGAGAAAGCCTTGGTGCTGTGAAATGCTGCAAGCTTCCTGCAGGGACTGACTGACTTGCACTGTCTGTCTGCTTTGAAACAAGAGCTCTCAGGATTTGTTGAATGTAGGAAGGGGGAAAAAAGAACAGCAAAAAGGCTGGTGGATTTCAGTAGCTGACACTTTGTTGGAGCCATGGCTCACCAAACAGGACTACTTGGAATAAGAAGGCATGAGGAATTATAGCCCAGTGCTGGGCCGGATTTGTTTGGGCTGGGATGAATTTCTGGAGCCCCGGGTGCCAGTGAATGACAGACACAGAGCTGGAGCACACCGTGTGTCAAGACAACCAAATCCCGGGGCGTACCAGACCATCTTGCAGCCACTGGCAGCGTTGGAGGACCATGGGCGCTGCGGCCGGAGTGTTGTGATACCTCGCTGCCAAACTCCAGGTAACGGCACTTGCACTCACTAGGCATTGGTGCAACTTGCACCCGTGCCTCTTGCGCTCTCTTTTCGGATCCCTTTGCTGCGAGAGGCTGCAAAACTGCGCGTTGCGTTGTTACAGGCAATACCTGAGCCATTGCAGAAGAGCCTCGAGGGTTTTGAAGAGGGGGGGAGAGTTGGATTTGGAGAAGGGCCGAATAAAGGCAAAGCTAGTTCAGCCACTTTCCTGTTGTTCTCTTTGTTCCCTGGGCTACTTAAAAGCCCCAGGCTGTAGAGGTGAAAATTGCTGCCTGAAGACAGCTTTGAGAGGAGGGAGTGGGGAGATGGATGGATGTGTGGAGGGGGGCTTCACCTCCAAGCGGTTTGGGCTGGTTTTATTTGCTTGTTCAGCGCTCGCTGTTCGGCTGTGTGATGAATTAACTCCATCCTAGTCGACCACGGGGTATTAGGGGAATTCTTCCCTAATGCAAAGCATCTGCCTTGAAACAGGCTGAGAAGGGAAACCGCCTCCCCCCGCCGGGCTTCCTAAAATGCCTCATGCAGCAGCGCCAGCAAAACCCTGCTGCTGAAACAATCAGCGCCTCCCTTGCTCTTGCCCAGCGGCGGCGGCCACCGTGGGGGCTTCGCGCTCGCAGTCACAACCGCCCCTCCCCTCAAGTCACAGCGGGATCCGCGGGGAGCCCGTGGAGAAGGGGGCGGCTCCACTTCCCCAGGGTCAGTGATGGTCTCAGAGGGCCACAAGGTGTCTCGCGAGGCGGGGAAGCCCCACTGGTGGTGACGTCACCCTGGGCGTGGTCAGTGTCTTCCAGAGCAATTGGGAGCGGGGCACCTCGTGCCACTTGTTGAGGAAGCCAAGCGAGGCGGTTCTCCCTCAGCCAGCAACAGCTGCACACACATCCCTGTGGTTTGTGCCCAGCCCAAGCTTGCTGGACCCGCTCCCTCAGATCTGAGCCATGCATGTGGGAAGCAGGGCCAGCCATGGCACTTAACACTTCACTAGTGGACATCCTTCTGGAAAGAAATAACAGAGCTGGCCCTGGGCTTTTCACATCTCTTCCCCTTGGCTCCCAAATCGCCCATTTCTCTCCAAGCTTGTTAACCTTGCTTTGGTTACAGTGTGCACCAGAGGCGTCTCCAGCACTGGGGACGTAGGACACGGGCCCCTAGGTACAAGCTAGTGTCCCAAGCGGTGGACAGCCTGTCTGGTCCTGCTGCAGCACACCTGGCCAAGAGGGCGGGAAAAGAGGAGGGAAATTTAAATCCCTCCCCCTCCGGCCCAGGCAGGCAATATCCAGCGGCTAGTCTCGGCCCCTCCTTGAGCTCCAGCAAATTTAAGTGCTGGGCGTGGGCACAGGATCCCCAGGGAGGCCGCCGCATGGGGCCAGGCAGGGACCCACTGGAGCAGCTGGCCCGGGTGCTGTGCGTGCCCCCCTTCCCTCCTATCAACAGGGCCAGGGGCCAGGTGGAGGGACCCCTGGCCCGCCAAGAGCAGTGCCGGGCTGGACTTGGGGGCCTGTGCCCCAAATTATTTTTTTTGGAGCGGTGCTGGTTCTCTCCCCATCCGTTCCGCTCCAAAAGCACCTCCCATCAAGAAAGAAGAGCAGAGGAGCTACTCAGCCCCAACCCCAAATACACTGCCCAGGAGGCAGAGAGGAGGAGCAGAACTGCCTGCTTTGCTCCAACTTAAGTGCTGTGTGCCTCCTCTCCGGCTCATCTCATTTGCTGCTGCATTGAAGCAACTGCCTGAGGCTGCCGCATGGGCGGGCTGAGCCATCTGCTGAAGGAAACACTCACCCCTGAAGGGGTGAAAAAGAACTGGTTAATTTCTTGCAAGTGCCTGGGAGGGCAAGAGAAAACTCTGGTGCTGTGAAACGCTACAAGGTTCCTGCTGGGACTGACTGACACTTGCACTGTCGTCTGCTTTGAAACAAAAAATCTCAGGATTTGTTCCATTTAGAAAGGGGGGAGGAGGGAGGGGAAAAAACCAGAAAAAAGGCTGGTGGATTTCAGTGGCTGATTCTTTGTTGAAGTCATGGCTCACCAAACGGGACTGCCCGAATAAGAAGGCATGAGGGATTATAGGCTGGTGCTGGGCTGGGATGAACTTCTGGAGCTCAGGGTGGCAGCAAATGACAGACACAGAGCTGGAATACACTGTGTATCATGACAACCAAATCCCGGGGCGTATTTTAGTCTTGCAGCCACTGGGAGCATTTGAAAAGGATGGGCGCTGGAGCCAGAGTGGTGTGATACCTCACTGCCAAATTACAGGTAACATCTGTTGCACTAGGCATTAGTGCAATTTGCCCCAGTGCCATTTTGCCATCTCTTTTTGGGTTACTTTGCTGCAGGAGTTTGCAAACCTGTGCAATACCTGAATCCTTGCAGAAGAACCGAGGGAGAAGGAGGGGGGAGAGTTGGATTTGGAGAAGTGTCAAATAAAGGCAAAGCTAGTTCAGCAACTCTCCTGTTCTTTTTCTCCCCCTGGGCTGCTTAAAAGTCCCAGACTGTAGAGGTGAAATTGCTGCCTGAAGACAGCTTTGAAGAGCGAGTGGATGGATGGATGGATGTTGAGGGGGCAGCAGGGAGTTGGGCTGGCTTTATTTGCTTGTTCAGCGCTCAGTGTTTGGCTGTGTAATGAATTAACTCAATTCTAGTCAACTTCAGTGTATTAGGGAAATTCTTCCCTAATGGGAAGCATCTGCCTTGAAACAGGCTGAGAAGGGAAACCGCTTTCCCCGGCACCGGGCTTCCTAAGATGCCTCATGCAGCAGCTCCAGCAAATCCCTGCTGCTGAAACAATCAGCACCTCCCCTGCTCTTGCCTAGCAGTGGCAGAAACCTCAGGCCACCGTTGGGGCTTTGAGCTCACAGTCAGAACTCCCCCCTCCCCCGAAGTCACAGCTGGATCTGCAGGTCCGCAAAGAGCCAGTGAAGGAGGCTGCACCGCTTTAGGCTCAGTCACCACTTCCCCAGGGTCAGTGATGGTCTCAGAGAGAGACAAGGGTCTCAAGGTGCACCCTCCTTCTGTGTCAGGAGCTCAGCTCCTCCTCCCCGGGCAATCCCCACTGGTGGTGATGTTGTCAGGGAGGCCTGGACATGATCAGTGTCCTCCTGTGCAGTTTGGGATGGGGTGTTGAGGAGGCTCAGCGAGGCGAGGTGTTTCTCACTCAGCCATTAACAGCTGCACACAAACATCTCTGTGGTTTGTCCCTACTCCAGAAATGCCGGACCTGCTACTTCAGATATGAGCTGTGCATAAGGGCCAGCCATAGCAGGAGGTGGGCCCTTAACTCTTTATTAGTGTAGATCATTCTGGAAAGAAGTAAAAGTAGAGCTGGCCCTGGGCTTTTCACATCTCTTTCTCCCTGGGTACCAAATTACACCCATTTCTCTCCAAGCTGCTTTTACCTTGCTTTGGTTACAGTGTGCGCTATGGCATCTGGCATCTCTAGCATTGGAGTCATGGGGCATGGGCTCCGAATATGCAGCTTATTGTTCTGAGCTGCAGATCCCAGCAGGTGCACACAGCCTGCCTGCCCTGAGCTCCAATGTGTGGGAGGAGCTCAGCTGAGGGGTTGGCAGGGGCCAGCCCTTTTAAATCTCCCGCCCTGCAGCACACATGGCCCAGGGTGGGAGAAGAGGAGGGTAATTTAAATTCCTCCCTTCCTCCTCAAAGCAGGGATTGTGTCTGGTGGTGGAGTCTGGGCCCCCCTTTGAGCTCTAGCTAAAGTAAATGCTGGGCGGGGGAAGAGGGGGGCCTCAGGAGCTGGGCGTGAGCCGGAGTGGGGGAGAGGATTGGGTAAGGGGTTGGACAGGGTCCCCAGGAGGCAACTGAATGGGGTTGGGTGGGGAATCCCAGGAACAGCCAGGCACCAGGCATCCAGGAGCAGCAGGACTGGGCTGGACTTAAGGCATGGGGGCCCCTGGGCCTGTCAGAGCAGCAGGGCAGGGTGCAGGGACCCTAGGCTTGCTGGGAGCAGCACTGTGCTGGGCTTTGTGGCCTGTGCACCAAATGATTTTTTTTTTTAAAGCAACACTCTTGGGGTGTGTCTACACTAGTAAATTAAGTCGACTTAAGCAGGCTTAAGTCAATTTAATTTACTCTGCGTCCACACTGGCGTTTCCTTAAGTTGACTTAAGCTGTTGCTTAAGTCGACTTAAGGAAATTTAAAGTCGACTTTAAGGCTTAAGTCGACTTGACTTAAGCAGTGTGGACACCCTAAGTCGACTTAGTCGACTTGGGGCAGGGGGAAAAGGGAGCCCCTGCTCCCTTCTCCCCAGGAAGCCGCTAGCGGCTCGTCCCGGCTCCCTTCTCCCCGGGACCGCTCAGGGGAGAAGGGAGCCCCGCACTCCCTCCTAGCCGGGACTAGAGCAGTCCCGACCAGAAGGGAGCTGAGCGGTCCGGGGCAGAAGGGAGCTCCATGCTCTCTTCTCCCCTGGACCGCTCCGGGGCTCTTTTCTGCCCGAGACCCGTGCTCCGGCTGCTGGGAAGCCTCCGGAGGCTTCTGGCACGGCGGCGCTGCAGCTGTTGGGAAGCCTCCGGGGGCTGCCTGGCAGCTGGAGCGTGGTCCCAGCTCCTGGGGAGCCCCTGCGGGCTCCCTAGCTGCTGGAGCATGGTCCCAGCCAGAAAGGGGCCCGTGCGAGGCTGGCTCTCCTTGGCAAAGCAAAGCCTCAACTCCCTCTGGACCTAACTAGTCAACTTAGTCTACTTAGTAAGGCCCACTTTAAGTGGCCTTAGGAGTCCTGTGTGGACTCTCTAAGTCGACTTAATAAGGTCGACTTAAAGTCGACTTAGTAAAATTGACTTAGTAAAGTTGATCTAAATTCCTAAGTGTAGACATAGCCTTGGTGTCCACACTCTAGGGCTGGGGTGTGGGGGTGGGGAAGTCTCAGATGCTTTTGGACTGTGGGCCACATCTTAACCAAGCCTTTGTAGCATGCCCTGCTCCCCTCCAGCCTCCCACTCACGATCATGAAATATCCCTCTGGCAACTACACCAATTGCTTATACCACAAAGTAATAACAGGAAAGCATTTTTGTATAATTAATTGTACTGAATGTAAAAATTATTTTGATCTTTGTTGGGTTTGGGGGGATGGGGGGGTGCTTGTCACACTCTTTTTGTTCTTCATTCTTCTCCCCTCCTGTGTGTTCTGTCTCTTTCCTCTTCTGGCATATGCTTCTCTTCTGCTGTTTGATTCTTCTCTCCCTCTGCACATGCTGTCCATCTTTCTTCCGTCTATCACACTCCCAGCCTGATAATCTACCTTCTCCCCTCCTGTGAATTGTTACCCCCTAGTTCTCTTCCGCCTCCCCTTGCTGGCCAGTTCCATTTGGTCCAGCTCTCTGGCGTATGCTGTTCAACTGCCTCGTTCCCAACCCCTCTAGATATGCCACCTGATTGCCTGTGGCCCTTCACGCGATTCCTAGCTATTTGGTTGCCTCATCCCCTGAACATAATGGTGATGTTCCTGGTTCCTTGGTGCACTTCACATGCTGCAAACCTACCTGGTTCTATTCTTTCTGCTCCCTTGGACAGATGACTCCTATTGGTGGCTGACACTCACTCGTGTTTCCAATCTCTATTTCTGTTTTCTCCCATGTTGTGTGGCAGCAGGCCCTTGTGGAAACCCATCCCCATACCTGTCTCTACAGGGATCCGGGTTCTTCCACACTCTGAGAAACATTGGTTTTGTGGTCACAGCTGGGAACTAGAAGCCCGAAGTCCTGGGGTTCCATTCTTTACTCTCTCACTGACTTATTCTATAATGTTGGACAAGTCACCTAATCCATTGGTAAAATAAGAATAATGTTTCCCTGGTTAACAGGAGTGTCGTCTCAATAAATGTCTGGGGAATAACTAAAAAGTAAAATATCATTATTAATTACAGAAATAGTTGCTGATGAAAACAGAAATGAGTCATGAAACTGAAGTTATAGTATATGTAACTCCTCTTAAAGAACTGAATCCTATATCAGTTTAAACTTCTTGCTCTTAGAAACTTAGGCCCAGACCCTTAACAGTATTTAGACTCTTAATTGGAGTAAGGTGCCTACATATCCTTGGAGATCTGAGCCTTTGGTCCTCCTTTTTATTGTTGGTGATGGTTTTGTCCCTTCTGTCCCCCAAAACTGTACCTTGGCATGTCTATTAGGGCTTCCAAAGTGATCTTGCCAGAAGAGCAGTATACTTCTTTGAGTTCCCTAAATTAACTAAATGATCCCTTTCTATTAACAAAATGTGGATTCTCTAATTTCTCTCTTTTTCCAAAAATTCACATTTTTTTTGTTATTGAGCTCTATAACATTTAGAATGCTCAGAGTGATCTTGTACTGCCCTGAAAAGAGAATGTTTTATTCCAGATTAGTAAGTATTAAGTAAATATTTTTTCCAAATTTAACAATTTCTATGTTTTGAATATTTTGCATTGTTATCATTCATTTTCTTTTATTAAATGGAGACAAAATTGATGGAGTCTATAATTTCCCACTTAAAAGTTTGATTCTTGATCTTGCTTAGCATGTCTTGTAACTTCTGGTTGACTCCTGGAATAATTATTTAAAAGGAAATGGAGCTTTAATACTTTTCAAAAGAAAAGAAAATGTTTAAACAGGACAGCTGTCACTAAAGGGAACACCTGAATAAGTGCATAGTTCTTACACACTTTATGAAATACTTTTGTCAAGACTTGACCATAGGCATTTCAGAAACCTCTTCAGGTCAATGATGAGTCTCTCATTTGAATTATAACAGTTTACATATGATGTTGGTACAAAAAGAATGACAGTCTTACATTATGTAGATTTAAGAAATTTGACTTTTATACTCAGGATAATAGCTTGATGTAGGCAATACTGGATGAGGTTTTAATATATCTGAAATCCATAAGTCACTATAGACTTGGATGAGTATACAGCATTGTTTACACTAGGTTATAAACAATTAGAACTAAAATTTTCAACTAATTTGCCTGAAGCTAGTCTCTTCAATCTATAATTAAGCACCCAAGTAAATTATCTGATTTTTCAGACATGCTGAGTCCTCAAAGTCAATGACAGCTGCAGGTTCTGAGAAGCTTAAAATGTGGATAGTTATTGAGGTGGCCTTAATATGAATTTAAGAGCTTAACTTCTGAAATCCTCGTTTGAAAATGTTGGTTAAGTTTTATAGGCTATGTCTACACTGGCAAGTTAGTTCAAATTAAGGAAGCTTAATTCGAACCAACTAAAGCCATGGCTACACTAGGCTTTAGTTAGTTTGAATTAAGGGCTTCCTTAATTCGAACTAATAAATTTGAATAGGATATTCGAACTAAGAGGTTAATTCGAACTAACTAGTTAACCAATGTAGCCATATTAATTTGAGCTAATTTCTTAGTTTAAATTAACCCGCCATTGAAATGAATGGGGATCACTAATTCGAACTAAGCAAGTGCAAGTGCTTGCTTAGTTCGAACTAACATTCCAGTGTGTCCATGCTAGTTCAAATTAAGCTAATTCGAACTAACTAAAATTAGTTTGAATTAGTTAGTTCGAACTAACTAATTTGAATTAATTTTAGCAAGTGTAGACATAGTCATAACTGTTAAGGCCAAACTTTCCAGACTTGAGAGCTTGAACTTCCTCCTATGTCCTTGTTTAGGCTTCTAAATAAGTGGCTTGGTTTTAGAAGTCCTGATTATCCATAGCTCCCATTGAAAGTTGTGGCTTAAATGACATTGGACAGCAAATGAGTAGTAAAGTATGACAGTCCCAGATATAATGACTCCTAGTTCTCTGCCCTAAATTACTAGAGAAAGCCTTCTCCCATAAAAGTTGTGTGTAAACCAAAGGTATAAATATTTCACTACAGGGAAATAGAAAATTAGTATAATTAGAGTAAAATAGAATGAGGGGGAAAGATGACTTTGAAATAGAAAGTAACTTGAAAATTTTCACACAATATTTTACAAATTTTTGTATAAATTGCCTGTCAGAATGCATAGAAATAAATTTGTATGAAGTTTCATCTACATTTTCTCTGTTCCATAGATCAGTCAGGAAGCCTTAAGAAAAGTAGTTTCTACAGAAGCCATCATTTAAGTTATCATGTTCCACAAATGTGTTTATAAAGATAAAAACATTTTCTTTTGCCAAAAACAGGTACAACAAAATGAAGACAACAGAGAAGATGCAAAAGAGGGCATGTTTGGGCGCACTATCCGTGGTGCTGATTGTGTCTCTGGGGCTTCCACAAATCACTTTTGCATGTCCGCACCCATGTGCCTGTTACGTTCCCACTGAAGTTCACTGCACATTTCGATCCTTGGCAGCAGTGCCAGCAAGAATCTCTAAACATGTGGAAAGAATCAATTTGGGGTTTGTATTGCAACTTTACTGAATAGTTTTACATTTTCTGTGTATAATCTGATGCTGCTCAGCACAAATGCTTCAGGGTGAAAGTTGTGTGTCATTGCAGAGCAGAATTGCAACTGTGGTTGGTTATTGAAAATTGCTATATTTCACAAAAACATCAGAGTCATTAGTAACAAGGATGTTTTGGTCAACCCTAATTTTCCAAGATAAGTCCATTATTTTTTCAATCAAAATTATTTTGATGAGAATTATTATTAAGTGTTACACACAAACTTAAATGGCATTTTTATGATCACTGATAAGACAGAAACAGTGCTTTCAAGTCTATACAAATGAATATTATACCCGAGATTATATTCAGTTATTATTTTTTCCATGAATACATTATCTAGGTAGTAACACTTTTGTATCGTATTTGGAATAAGACATATGTTAGAGAAATATTCCACCCAATGAAAAATTGATGACTGCACTGGTAGCAAATCTTTTTTAGAAAATAACTTTAGAACTATACTGGAAAGCAGAAAAAATATCTATAACTTATGAGTGATATTTTGGATTTTAATGTAATTGCTCTACTGATGTTGAAAAAAGAATCACTACATCAAATAATCATGTTTGAGGAGGACCTATTTATATGTTGCATCCTATTATATTTTCATAGCTTTTTTAGTTTTTTCCATTATGGAATTAATGTGATGACTCACAGAATATTGTCAAACTTCCACAATATAGAAGTGGTATCCAGTAAGGACAGATTTATTACCTGTTTTCATTGCTCTAGTGGTGCAAAGGGCTATAGCATTAGCCTAAATCTGGCCTGTGATTATTTCAGACCATCTGCTGTCATTATAATTTTTAGAAAATAAACTGTATGCACAAATAAATGGCAAATAAATCTTAAATTACATGAAACAGATATGGTACTGCAGGGAGTCATTTGCTTGTTGTTTCAAAGCTGTAGCCAAACAAGCTAAAAGGAAAAGAAGCCAGATTCTATCTGGCCATGTGTACACAGCTACAGTTGGCCCTAAAACTATTGGTTAACCTTTGGTTGGAAAATGCAAAATTGTTGAATGTTTATAGGAGTCACAGTAATTCAATAAAATTATATCCAAAATATATGCTAAAAGAACAATAAGTCTGCAAAGTTGTCTTTCTCTCTTTCTTTTCCTTTATGTCACTTTTCCTTGTGAAAGTCATGGCAGCAGCATGGACCTGAAAGTAGGGAGGACCAGCCCTCCCTTTCTTCTGCATCAGGTTCCAGCTTCTCCTGGGGGATTCCCAGGCCAACCAGGAGAATATAATTTCTCACAGATTGCTACCTCCTCCCAGTGGGATGTGTCTGATATAGTTCTACAGGGAACCTACCGGGGGGCATCCGTATCAGGTTCTCAAACCATCTGAGCTGACTCCTTTGAATCTGGAGGAGTAGCAGCTCTACTCTGAGGGTCTCGTGAATGGCTAAGCCTCTCGCCCTATCTCAAAGAGTCAGTCCAGCCACCCTGCAGAGAATCCTCATTTTTTCCACCTGTACCCACAATATCATCCTTTTGGTTATTTCCAAACTTCATGAGAAGGCGGATGTAGGAAGCAGATGTAGATTGACATGGAAACTGAGGCAGCAGGTTGCACTCCAAATTTAGGAAATGCCAGAGGTAAGGTTGCCCCCTTGCATGTATTCATTGTGATACAATCTTTAATTATATGATCACATACTGTTTTTCCCATTGAAGCATTACAAAATAATTCGGTCTAATCCAAACACCTGGCATGGAAAATTTCATCCCAAAGGATTAAAATCTGCCAAAAATATAAGCATTTGGAAACAGAATCTTCAATGAAAATTTTTAAGCAACCTTACTTACGGACATCACTACCAGAGCTACCTATAACAGCTGTGAGGAGACACTGTCCCAAAGATTTGCTCATGGAGGGAGTCATTTACAAATAAGATTCCCTTCCTATTATGGAAAAGGATTGGCCATCTCCATGGCATGACTCCCTACCTTCTTTCCCCAGATCCACAGCCCATTCTGCACTAGGTGGGGGAAAACTCTATCTCCTACTCCAAATGGTTGGGTAGGAGTTTAGGTTTCGGCCCCTCCTGCAAGTTTTACTTGGGAGCAGAGATATGCTCTCTGTCATTGGTTGGTTTACCCTTTATTTTTTGAACGAATAGCTGGGCATAGTGAAGATAAGCATTAGTCAAGCCTTTATATACAATTCTGCTTCAGTCCTTATTTACAGCCACACAGACACAACAATGCACCATGCCACTATGATGACAAGTGTTTACATCCCCAGGAGGTTATTGATGGTTTGGCATGAATAGAGTTCCCAAAGTGTATTGGGAAAATTGATGGAACCCATATGCCTATCATTCCCCAACCTTCTGTGCACAGAATTTATAACTTGAAAGGGTTATTTCTCCAAAGTGCTCCAAGGAATGGTTGACCACAGCAGCAGGTTTATAGATATAAATGCATGGAGCATGTAAAATGCTAGAATCTTTCATAATATAGTTAATGAAGAAAGGACAGTTTGCTTTGGGAGCAGTCAACATTAATAGAGTAGAGGTTTATCTGGTTAGTTTATTCCCTGATTCCCTAGTTACTGAAGCCATTTGCAGGCCACTTGGACAGATGGAAGGAATATTTTAACTATTGCCTGAGTAACTGCAGAATGGTAATTGAATGTACATTTAACCATTTTAAAGGTGGATGAGGCTGTTTATGGAATCAGCAGAAATCAACCATTCTAACAGCATGTTGTATTTTGCACAGTATTTGTGAGAGCAAGGGAGAAAGCATTGCCAAAGGGTGGCAAGCGGAGGCGTAGGGACTTGCTCAGAGGTTTGAGCAGCCCTCAAGGAGTGCCACAGTTCCACAAACACACCAGGGGCATGTGTCTGGGATGCCTGTTCATATATGGAACTGCCTGCCTAAACATGTTAGCCTGTGGAGGGTGTGTGGATTCAGATTGTGTGGGATTGTGTGTGGGTAGTTGAAGTTCCACATTCCTATATGCTATTGTAAAATGTTATGAATTAATTCAGCTTTATTTAAAAGATTTTCTGTGTGATATGCAATCATGACTCATGGATATATAGAAAGCATTTGTATTATGAAGAACAATAAAACCCCAATAATTAAGTTTTAATGAAACCAATGGAATAGTAATATCTCGGCATTTGGAGAAACATTTAACTAAGCCATCTTCTTAACGAACCAATTATACACTATATACAACTATACACTAACCTTTAATTGCTGCAGCAGTGCAAACAAAACTCAAAGCACAACAGTGAGAACACTTCAATTACATTTTTTTTTCCCAGGGGACAGGAAGTGTACCAAGTTAGAGACCTGTATACGCTTTGTTTCTGGCTCTTATTGTTCGCATGGGTTCTGGGTTGAATGCCATGATTCAAAATTCTCAGGGCTGTTTTAGGTCTCAAAAGATCTGGGCTGTTGGATGAATGTTCTGGGTGCCGAAAGGCTGAATCTAAGAGTACTCTGAGAGTACTGCTGCAGGGATGTGGGGATTTGATCAAAATGCCCTGTGCCATGTGTTCTAGCTGTTATTCACTGCAGGGCCCTATCTATTTTTCTCTGCATTTTCACCCTGTCTTCAGGGGAGATGTAGCAGAACTTAAGACTGAAAAATAGCTGCATTTTGTTTAGCACATTATAGGGACTAGCTACATTCCTGTGTCCGTTGGTATAGCGTGCAAACTCCTTCAACTCCCACAGCGCTTCTGAGAGGTTGGTCCTGGTGAATAACTTCACAGTGGATCTTGCTGGTTTGTCCTTTGCCTCCTACACCATTCTCGGTCTCCTTGTCGCCTGCCTCAGCACAGTCAGCGAAAGTCGGGATAGCCTCAAGGGGAAGTAGAGGGAATTATTGTCCAGCTCACCCCCCCCTTCACCACACCCCTCCACCCATGCCTCCTTTTACAAAGTCTCTGATGCAACAGGAACACCTTCAGTTTACAAACAAAAGCAAACAAAAAACAAACAAACCTGGAAGATAGCTCCAGCCACCTCACCTAACCCCTAATGGCATGAATGCAGAAAGAGCAGACTGAAATCCAAATGTACCCAGCATCCTGCCTTCTCTGGTTCCCCAAAGAATGGAAAGAGTGTCGGGGAGGTAAAGTCACATACATATCAAAAAAAGAGATCATGATTTGTCTGGGATTTGAACAATAAACAACTGATTTTTAACCCCCTGCTCCCACAGCCACCGCAACAAACTGACCACCAAGGACAGGGCCTGTATGACTGATGGACTGGCCTGCTTGAGGCGGGGAAAGGAAGACCCTGAATGAGATGTCTACAGAGCTCACAGCAGAGTCAGCAGGAAAACCAGTCTGGCTGAGAGATGGAGGCTGTACATGAGGACCCAGTGGGAGAAGGAAATGCAACTTTCCCAGAAGATCATAGCAGTGACCAAAAACAGTGTCACCGTGACCAGGAAATGAGCGAGTGTAGCCAAAGACAACATCATCATGGAGAAGAAGCATAGAAAAGAATAGAGAGCTGCAGAGGCAATTTATGGCAACTTTCCTGACTCAGAATGCTCACCGGCAAAGCATGGGCCCACTAAGCCTGCAGGTCCATGATTTGGGAGCCAGCCATGTCCTTCAGCCCCTGGACAATTCTGGCTACTGGGACCAGCAGCAACTCCTAATCTCAGCATCCTTGCAGCAGTATGCTCAACTGTCCATTAATCTCTTAAATTCAAAGCCAACCACTCTGCAGGATGACTTCAGAATTCCTGATAAATGCAGAGTTAGTGATAAAGACAGGTTATGTCATATACATGCAAGTGCTTTCAAAACAGATTCATTTGATTTGATCCACGTTAAAACACCCGTGTAGAAAAACCCTACGTCTGTGGTCTAATCCCAAAGCTCCAGGTGTACACACTTATCTCATTTAAAACCTCTCGAGTACACTTTACAGAAGACCCACAAACACTAATTCGCATGAGTCAAGTGCTTTCTCCAAGCCATCATATTAGATCGTAAGAGTGAGAGGTGGGATACCTGGGTAAAATCCTGATCCAATTTAGGTCAATGGCAAAACTCTGACTGACTTCAGTGAGGTCAGGATTTCATACCATGTGCTTTAAGACATAAAAGCTGGTTCCCCAATCTTTTATCTGTCTTTTTTCCTGGCTTTTAGAGGTAATACATCTCTCCTTCCACCACTCATACTTTTACTAGTGTAGCACTGAGCACATCCTGGGCCTTTACGTAACAAACAGTAGTTAAAACAAGAACCCTAGTCTGTGATTTACAGCTGTGACTAAGGTGAGAATGTAAATTAACTTCCAAAGTTGAGAACTGTTGTTGATCTATCTATTCACTTCCTTTAGTTCTTCTATCCCTTTGTCTCACTGAAGTTAAATCAGTTCCTTTACTCCTTGCATCCAGATCCTGCAGGCTTTGTACAGGCACAATTCCCATTTGTTTCACTAGGGCTGTGTCTACACTTGTAAATTAAGTCGACTTAAACTTGGTTAAATCGACTTAATTTACCCTGCGTCTACACTACAGTTTCCTTAAGTCGACTTAAGCAAATGGATCAGAATACCAGAGAATCCTGCTCATTGTTTCTTAAACTGCTTACTGAAGGAGCTATATGAATTGGCTAAAGGGTTCTAATTTTTCTGATGGCTGAATTATTCCTTGCAAACATGATTCTTTAAGTATGTCTTTCCCACACTGATAGGACTTGGTTGATTTGTGCTGCTCTGATGAATCCAAGTAGCCATAAATCTAACTTAACCTGAAGAGTTTAGAAGAGTTTGCTACTGTTTGGCATTGTCAGTTTGACACCAGTGAATCTGACTAAATATCTTTTTAAAAAATGAATCATCATCCTGATTCTGCAGCTGCTACATTAGGTGTATGCCATTGCAACTCTAAGTTACCATGGTGTAAAAGGGATTGGAGAATCAGGGCCAGTATACTGGTGTGCCTGTCTCTCACCAAACAGAAAGTTTATTTTAGTTTCAGCTTGCAGTTCTTTCCATCTGATGGTATTTAGAATAGGAAAAGGTCAGCCACATATCTTTTACCTCTCAATCACAGTATTTTCCACCTCCCTTTTATTTGATTTAAACAGCTAGATACTCATTCCAAATTCAGACTATGTGTATATGTCTATGTGATACTCATTCCAAATTCAGACTATGTGTATGTCTGTCTTTCTCCTCTTCTGTCTGTGTCTAACTGTACCACTCTCTCCGTCTCTCCTCTACTTTTTCCAATTAATTTCACTCCTCATTTTTTCTTATTATTTCTATTATTTTGTTCTTTAGAAGTAGTGGAACGGTAGAGCCATATTTCTGTGGGGATGTACTTCTTACATGACCTCTTACTGAGGTAAAATGGTCTCATAATCCTACTAAATTTAACTCCACTGAAAAAAGACTAAGAGAGATTGTCTAGTTGTGCAGACATAAAACATTTCTTCTCTTTAGAGTTCTTAATGTCACTAATGGCTGCACTAATGGTTCCCTTGCCCCAAATAAAGGCAAGAAGGAGTTGGTAGAATTTCTGCATTTATAGTCACAGCAAAACTGAAGGTTGAAATGTTGCTGAAGACCCCTTCATGAATTTTGTAGCCAAAACTCCATATATCTTCCATAATCTATAGTAACTTCCTTATCTCCAGCCTCCCTGATCATTTCTCCCTGTTCATCCTGTACAGCATCCTGTAAATTAAATAAACTGCTCTGATCTTTGTCTCTACCTAATTCTCACAATGTGATCTATGGTATGGCAGCTTTTCTTACCTTCATACTTTTCCTTTTTTCACTTTGGCCTTTCTTCGTATGCCCAGAATGACTTTATTTTTCCACTACACAAATCATTTCCATCCTTTCAAATCCCTCCTTAAAAACTTATTACAGCAAGCTTTCCATAGCTGGCCTCTGCTCTAGTGCTGTTACTTCTCTTGTAACCGAACTTATTCTCAAATACAATTGTCTGATCCTTCAAGATGCACACACTCAAACTATGGTCCCCAAATCTGAATTTGTCCAATTCTCATCTCTCTCCTTCCCCTTATTTCTCAGTATTTCCTATGTTTCTCTAATTTAGATTTTAAGTTATCCAGAGAAGGGATCATGTCTTTTGATTTCTGTAAACTGCCATGTAAATCCAGGGCAAATATTTATTATTAAAAACGACATGATCTATTTAATCATTGTAATGGCATTTTCTATTAAAAACTCTTAAAAGCACACTGAGCTAAATTTTTCACCATGGGCTCCTAAATTGATCTTGTAGACAGTGAACCCATTAAACAGTGAATTGCACATGCAGAGTACATATGTAAAGCACAGAATAGTGAAGTGTTTCTGCAAAAGAGTAATTGGGTAGATGGATATTCATGTCTATAAGCAGTTATTTGTTTTATGCCCCTAGAATGTGTGTCTTGTATTATTAGCTATTTGTGCAGAAAACTCATGCACTCCTAGTTGAAAATTTGACCCTGTAGATGCACTTTTTCAAAAGCCCTTATGTGATTTATAGGGCCCTTTTCAAAAGTGTTTTAGGTACTTGGGTGATATTTTTAATATGGACATTGATTTCAATGGCAGTTAGGCACCTGAATTTCTTTAGATGCTTTTGCAAATCCCACTTTGTCACCTATGTGTATCTTCAGGCACCTAGAAGTCGAAATGTAAGTTGTTGTTGAAAATCGGACATAGGCTTATAATCCATTTAGTCATTTTTGAGAACGTTAACCCAGCAGATGAGTTTTTCTTATGAAAGTGCCTTATTTAATGATGGTAATGTTACAATGCTCCTTGCTATGCTTTAAAGTTAACTTTAGTGGAAATAATGTTTGTACTAGCTAGTTAAACGCATGTTTGCTATTGCATTTGTTTTAGGACTAGAAAATTGTCTTAAGTGTCTTTAATGGACAATAGATTTAGGAAGAAAACATTATTTCCAGATGGAAATAAACAGAAGACACAGAACAGTTAATAAATTTGTCACCCAAGAAACTCTGTATTAAAAAGACTAAAAAAAGTCTTTTAAAAACATCTGAAATCTTTAGCAAATTCACCAAGATCATATATCTCAGTATCTAAATGTGTCTCTGATATGCACCTGATGTTCCATTCTAACTGAAAAATAATGCATTACAGCATTAGAAAACATGAAAAATCCAATTTTAAAACCTGGGTACTTAATTTAGAGTTCCAGGTTCTCAGGTCAGCACCATATATGCCTGCATTTGACATTTGTGCACCCAAATACAGAATTGGGCATCCTAACTTAAAGCATCCAATTTGGCAAATGGAATCTGACACATCAGTCCAGAACACTGAAATGAGTTGTTTTCAAATAGCAAATTCTGTCTCCCTTACTTCTCAAAAAAGGAGCCTCTTAAACTCAAAGAAATAGAAAATGAGAAGATGAGATAGAAGATGAGAATCTAGACTTCATGTCAGTAGTTAAATAGCCAGTTACACATGGTAATAGCACTGCAAGCAATTGAGCTAGTAACTGTGGTTTTCTCATTCTGGAGTTGCTTGGCAAATGTCTGTTTTTAAATAGCCCTCTTCACAAATCTTTATTCATTTATTGTTAGTTGCTTTGTTGGCAAACTGCTGTTGGCACCATTACTAGTTTGCGTCTCCATACTATCATAGACAGGCAATATGCCATTAACTTATATCATTTCCATAATGAGAACTCCATGGAAAAATGTACTAACTGACATCTCTTAGTATTTAAGCTTCCATTTGCTTTTGCTTTAAATTATGGATAGGCTAGCACAATTTGAATTAAAAAAATCTAATGTAATTATAGGCTAAGAACACTTGGCTTTGTAAAAGGGTTTCAGTAATATTTGGTCCTTTAACTGCACATTTTAGGATGCATCCAGTGTTTCTTAGAAAGTCAGGTACTATTAATGTAGCCTTAGCAATCCATGGAAGTGTGTCATGCATGAAATATAGCTGAGTGTTTGTGGTTTTTTCCCAGGTTTAATAGCATACAGTCCATATCTGAAAACTCCTTTGCAGGACTTACTAAACTGGAATTGCTCATGATTCATGGAAATGACATCCAAAATATTCCCAATGGGGCTTTAAAAGATCTCATGTCTCTACAGGTAATACTCATGTTTTTCTAAATATAATAAATTACAATTTATACATTGGTTAAAAAACAGTAAAAATAAGTAGGTTTCTTTAGTGCTTTGTTCATTGTCCAATTAGTTATCTATTTTTGTTCCAAATACATTGAAAGCTTTTGACTTACAATAATGTCATGATTAATAATGTTCCATTAATGGCCAATGTTATTCTGTCATTCTGCTCTCTGTTTCACTAGTAGATATTTCTTTTTTAGGTATTCAAAATTAGCTACAACAAGCTGAAAGTTCTAACAGGCCACACTCTCCAAGGACTTTCAAGCTTAATGAGATTGCACATGGACCACAACAGAATTGAATTCATCCACCCAAATGCTTTTAATGGATTAACTTCCCTGAGATTGCTCCATTTGGAAGGAAATTTACTCCAGCAGCTCCATCCCAGCACATTTTCAACGTTTACAGTCCTTGATTATTTCAGACTATCAACAATAAAACACCTCTATCTGTCTGAAAATACCATTAGGACACTGCCTGCAGGAATGTTTCAAGGAATGCCACTCCTGGAGAATCTTTACCTTCATGGGAATCCCTGGTCCTGTGACTGCAGCTTGAAATGGCTCCTGGAATGGGATCAGATGTCTGGAGGTGAGGAAAAAAACCCACAATTATTCCATTCATTATTGTGACAACATTCCAGTAATATGCCCTTCTTCTACTTGGTACATGAAACCCTTTGTATTTCTCCTGGCTGTACTGCTTGTCTATTGTGACTTCCCTAAGAATTGTTCAATTTTTCCACTATCTTGCCAGCAAGAAAGATTCCAAAAAGTAATGTGATGAAGAAGTAATTATGAATCTCAAGCAAAAACTCTGTATTCATACACGAGGGAATATTGGTTACAACTGAGTTGAAAAGCACAATTTCTAAAAGTTGTAATTGGCATGAAATGGTGGTAGAGCATGCTCTATTAATGAAGAAATAAGATATATTTGTGGGACTAGAGGTAAAGGGCTGGTTTTGTTGCAATGAATTCAGCTGTACTTAACACAGAGGAAATTAAAGAATGGATTGGGAGGACGGTTATACTGGGCAGTAGGTCACCCAGCCAGTCCTCATCTCTGGGAAGAAGAAAAGAAGAACAGACATTGGAAATCTTATGTGAGGAGGATCAAGGACTCTGCAACACTGGAAGGGGTCAGACAGGTCAGGAACTCACACAGCAGAGAGACTGGACTTGTATCAGCTTGAAAAAGAGCAGGTAGAGGACTCTGGAGCCTGCAAGAGTTGCTGTAGCTAATAGCCCTAGGGCATTAAGGCTTTGTGCTAAGGAAGGTTGATGCAACTGAAGAGGTTTAGACAGGGTTAGTAATAAGATGTGAGGGCTACTATCATTGAGTTGAATCAAAAAATGTATAGCACTTGGGAGAAATCAATCATGGCAGATTCTGGTGGCATAGATCTCCTCACCTAGTATGTAGCTTGTAGCACTTTTTTGTGTGCGTGCGTGTTGTAGAGTTTTATTAATTTGGACCTGGGGGGGGGGGGGTGTACCTGATAGGACTAAAACAATTTATCTTTAACTTTGTATTTTGGTAGTTTGCCTTCTAAAAATCTGATAAATTGTCCTTCACACACATCAATAGCTGTATCAAATTATTCTAAATTGTCCCATTTTCCCCCGGAGATATTAGTTTTCCTCTGCACTTGCACTAATTTATAAGGCTTAACCACTATATACTCTTTTCTTACACGGTAATAGTTTGCCAGAGTTTTTATTGGATTAGTTTTGTTTTCTAAACCAGCATGCTATTGCTGGAAATTACTTTTGGATGAAGTAAAGAAGTTATCCTTGTGATTTTCAAATAAATGTAACTTTTATATTCAGTTATTTTTGTACAAATCCTTCACTGACTTCATTAGGAGTTCTGTACATGCTAGGGAATGGGCATAAGTGTTGTTAAAAATTAGATTTGAGTACGCTTCCTTTTGGGTGGGGGCAACAACTAATTTGGGGCTGAATAAACTCTGAGGCTGAAGGTGCTTTATTTTTCCTTTAAATAATCAGAATTAATAGTCTAATTAAATACTCCAAATTTGAATGGGCATAGAAGCCTTACATAAAAGGACTGTCAAACTGACAAGCAATACATTATTTAAATAATAAAAATTTTAAAAGTCCTTTGGTCTTTCCCTCCCTTCCCCCTGCCACCATGTTTTATCTTCCTTCCTTATTTCACCCATTTTTTGCACTCATCCCTGCCCCTTCACTATAAGTCAGCATAACTCTTGTTCCCAGAACAACTGCAATATATTTTTGTTTACACTGAGTTTCCAAATGGAATTTAGAGGGAACAGTAGGAATTCTAGTAAATAAAATAATGTAAATAATTATCTGAGAGCAAGGGTTTTGGAAACTTGTATCAAAGGAGGAATCCTGGAAAGCAATAGGCAGAACAAATAACTCAAAAAGAGGGGTTGGGGTTCTCCACCCCTCTTCCCCCCATTGCTTTCCCTGTCATCACTTTGACAGCCACGCCTCCCTTTTTTCCTGTTTGGTATTTTTTCTACTTGTCTTCATATAAATTATGAAGATTATTAGCTTCTGCTGAAGGAAGGGAGGGAGTAGTTGATAAAGCCATTTTTGTTGCTGGCAAATAGCTTGAAAGTACAGGAATTAGTCAGAACAAAGGGATTATGGTAAACAGAGTGGAAAGGTTTGCAAAAATCCAATATTATTATTGAAGAATAAGAATAAAATGTTTATGTAGAACACAAACCACAATCTCTTACAGTGTAAAAAAACTACATAAAAGTGTTGTTTTTCCTCATTAATTATGTATACCATTTTACTCTGCGTCCCTGTCAATTCCATTTCAGCCTAATTATAAATAATTTCCTGGACATTTGATGAATGAAGAATGTGTGCTACATTTCTCAAGTAAATTCTACATTTTTTTTTAAGGTTTGTGACTGAAGACCTTTTAATGAATTGCAAAAAAAACATTTTAAAACATGTTTTAAATATGCCCCTTGTGAAACCTAATAAAGTTGCTGCAAATGGGTAATAACTAAGTCACCTTTCAGCTCTCTTGGATATTTTTCACAACTTGGCCTTGACTGTTATAATGGAGTCATATAAATCACAGTGATAATGTTGAAAGATTTGTGAAAGCTTCCTACAGATGTTCACCATATCCATTTATATGCTCCCATTTTTGTCATCAGCTCACAAGAGTACAGAATCTAATTTCATAGTTATGGTACTGTAAGGAATGTTTACATGATTGTGTAGACATGAAAATCTAAACCTTACAAAATTGATTTTTCAAATTGGTACTTCATAGGTGAAATTTGAATGAATTTTTTGTACAAAATATATTTCAAGAAATTTAGCAAAACTGAAACGTTTTGCAGTTTTGCATCTGTTTCATTCAAACAAATAAAAAAGAATAAAAATAAAAGTTTCATTTTGAGATTTTCAGAACGACCCCTTCTGATTTTTATTTCAAAATGATTTTTTCATTTTAAAATGTCCTTTAATATTTTTAAAAGAAAATGTTTTAAAAAGTTCAAAATTACAACAAAATATTAAACAAAATGTTTCACTCTACTCAGAAGATATCTGTTTCATTTTCCTCATATTTGCATTCACCCTCCCTCCCTCCGCCCCCGCCAATAATAATTTTTTGTACAACCTGTACATTTTTTCATGATTTTTGGGAATTTCCAACGAATCAAGAAATCCATTAATTACCCTGCTCTATCTAGAATTTTATTTATAGAAGCTATGTAAGAACCAGAATTTCCATGCAATGAGAAATTCTGTAATTTTGTTTTCATTCCAAATCAGAATTTTAAAAAAAGAACTTTGAAATTTCCCACAAAACAAAACTTTTTTAAAAAAATAGTTTCAATAAAATAATGTTTTATTTTGGTTTAAACTTTTAATTTTAAATTTATAATAAAAATTCACAATATAATAATGAAAAGAAATATCTAAACAAAAAGTCACATAAAAAGATAAATCAGTGCTTTCTGTTCTGAAAAAGTTAGCATAATGTTTTGACATTATCAGAAAGTGTTGTTTCATATTTTTTTTAAACAAAAATAAAAATCAACACATTTCTGTGGAAAATTTTGATAAAATGGCATTTTTCAATGGAAGATGTTTGACTGGTTTGTGACATTTACCTTCACAAGGCTACAATGATAAGTCCAGTTTTTTCAAATATCAAAGCCTAAATTGTATCTTCTACATTTGAAAGTACATCTTTTCATATGCAAATGTGATAACTGTTCAAGCAAATAGTTAGTTAGTCATGTCTTATCTGCTCTGCTTGAGCAAATGCCCATTTGCTTGTGTGCAAAGGTGTGCATGCTCATTTTGTAGGGACAGCATAGACATGAAAAATTGACTTAGGCAACATTTCAGAAAGTGGCTTTGGATTCCTCAATATCTGGATGCCCAACTTGAGAAATGTATGATCTAATTTTCAGAAGTTCTGGACATTCAAACTTCCCATTAAAGTAAATGAGAGCTGTGGTTGCTCAGCAGCTTTGAAAATTAGGCCCTTTGTTTTCTCAAGTTGAAAATGTAGAAACTAATCAGTGGCCACTTCTGAAAATGTGGCTGAAGACACATGGTCTTTAAAACATTAATTAGCTCTCTGAGAAATGCTAGAATTCTATATCAGAATTCTCTGTTGTTCTCAAAAATGTATCTTCTTTTTTTTTCTTCCAGGTGTATTAAAGTGCAAGAAGGACAAAGCTTATGAAGGAGGACAGCTTTGCCCTAAGTGCACCAGCCCCAAACAACTGCAGAAACAAGATATTCAAAACCTGAAAGATCTTTCCTGTAGGAAACCTATTATACAATCTCCATTGAAACAGAACAGCATCACTGATGATAAAGAAGATAGGGACAATTACGAACTTCATATGGAGGAGTTTCAGCTATCTCCATGGAACATTCTTCTAAATATGACTGATGAGCATGGGAACACAGTGAACCTAAACTGTGAAATCAAGAAACCAACTGACTCTGCCCAAATTCAGTGGAACCAAGTCTCTCCTCAGGAAATTGATATCAATGCTACAATTTCACTCGATTTTGAATGCCCAATGAAACGAGAAAACTATGAAAAATTATGGAAACTTATAGCGTATTACAGCGAAGTGCCTGTTAAATTACAAAGGGAACTCATGCTCAGTAAAGAGACTAAAATAAGTTATCAGTACCAGCAAGATTCAAATGACGATGCCCTTTATTACACAGGTGTCAAAGCTCAAATACTTGCTGAACCTGCCTGGGTGATGCAACCGCTGATAAATATCCAATTAAACAGACGCCAGAGCACAGGGAAAAAAGTGATGCTGTCATTTTTTACCCAGTTGTCTCAAACATTTCAGATGAAAGACATAAGTCAGCACAGACACAGCTGGGTGATGATAGAGCAACATGAGAACTCAAGGACAGCCCAGAGTGTTATTGAAGGCTCAGACTGTCAGCTGAAATGCAGTGTGAGAGCGTCAGAGAGTCCTGCCATCCAGTGGGTGTTGCCAGATGGGAGTAAGCTGACAGCTCCATTTAATCAGAAAGACAGTAGGTTTTCTATCCTCAACAGCAACCAGTTAATGATCAAAACAGTGGGTTACACTGATTCTGGCTTGTACCATTGTGTTGCCCAGGTGAGAGATGATATAGACAGAATGGCATACAGACTTTCAGTGCAACCTTCAGTCATTCAGTTGGCTGATTCCGATATAATGCGGGTTGAGAAAAATGTGGGGGACCCAATAGTTTTGCCCTGCAATGCAGTTGCCATACCAGATGCACAGCTGAGCTGGATCCTTCCAAGCGGTCATGTGCTTAATGATTTGTCAAACTCATCCAAAGGGTATGTGTCAGACAACAACACTTTGTTTATTCCAAAGAGCCATGTCAGTGACAGTGGGTATTACAGGTGCGTGGCTGTCAACCAGCTGGGATCAGATCAGTTTACTGTCAGGGTAACAATAAATAAGATGGTGTCTGACAGATCATCTAAAAGGATAAAAATGAAAAGGCGTCCAGGTTTAAAAAGCTCCACAAAAGCAAGAGGAGGGCTGATAGAAGATGAAGGGGGATCAGGAGCGGAAATCACAGCTGAGGCTCAGCACAAAAAGAGCCCCCTGAAGGACCGTAAAGCATCCATTAAACAAAAATATGACCTCGTGCCCAAGGTTCAGGTTAAGAAACACAAGAAAGGCAGGAGAAAAATGAAAGTATGGAAAGGTACGGATAGAACCCAAGACAGCAATGTTGCAGAAGGCCGTAGGGTATTTGAATCTCGAAGGAGAATAAATATGTCAAACAAACAGATTAATCCACAACATTGGGCTAACATTCTGGCAAAGGTTCGTGGGAAAAATCTTCCTAAAACAACAGCAATGGCAGCAAGCCCCTTTTTAATGACAACAGTGCCATCACTCCCACAGAAATCCACTACAACTCCTTCTCCTGTGGCCAGTCCTCCACAGAAGTGGGTTCTAGAGACGGCAGCCAATGTGGAAGATTCTTCTGCAGATGTATCGCACTTGGGTGAGGATGAGATGTTCTCAATCACTGTTTCTCCCACCATTATAGCACAAAGTTATAGCCCAGATCAAACAACTTCTGCTCAACGCCCATTAATGAGCACGGAAACTGAGCCTTCTATAGACTTCCAGTCTTTAGAAACACAGGAAAGTATATACACTGTAGAACCATCCTTTGAGTGGGCTACTTACTTTCCTCCACTCTCTCCGACTTTACACTCACGTGATCACCAGCATGTCGATGTAAAGACTGATTATTCACTAGTAGCAGAAGAAAGCATTAATGCTGTCACTGAAGACCATGTAGAGGAACAGATAATAACTAGCTTACCTAATGTTCAGTTGCATGCTGTGGAAAATGCAGATCCAATGCCATACACCACAGAGGAAACTTCTGCTTCTGCTGAACTATTAATGCATGCTACTGTCCTTGCAGAACCTCAGACTGTGGTAAATCTCCCTATCACCTCGGAGACAGATTCACAGCACAGTGAAATGGGTAGTGTGACTGCTGAGTCCATAAGTTCCACACCTTCTCAGGTTGATAAGACCAGCTATATAGATTTAACGGCCACTACTAATATTTCTTCATCTGTTTCTCCATTTAAGGATTTTGTTACCAGAGACAGTGTTATAACACATTGGCATATGGAGGTGCCAACAGATCAGAGTAAAATTACAGACATTGATTTAAGCAAAAATGTTCAGGTTTTCACACCAATCAGTGGCAATCCTAATGAGGAACGACAGACTGACTGGGATGGAGAGACTCAGGGAAGAGTGTCTAGTAGCAGCTATGGAAGCTCTAAGGATGCTGCACAGGAAAACATGCCTGTTTCAAAATCAGAGTCCACATTCACTCAGGCAACAACTATTGTTCCTCTTAAAAAAACTGAGTGGATAACAACTGCTGTTCCATTTGGCAACCTGACCACGATGGCCAAGATTACAGCTCCCTCTAGAAAGAGTACTACCTCTTATATGCTGCTTACCCAACACCCCAGAAGAAGACCTTATGGAAGAAGGAGATTAAGACCAAACAGATTTCGACAAAGACCAAAACCTATTCCTCCTGCTACTTTTACCACAGAAGAGATGCCCATTATTCAAAAAATACCTAAAATAGAAGGTGCTATTAAAAGTTCTCCTGGAAGTGTTGTTGAGGATGATCATAAAACTGATGTTAACATACAAATTGAGAAAAATAATCATTTAGAGACGATTGCTTCATTAGTTACAGATGCAAATGTTTTAGAGAAGTTGACCAAAGGCCAAGAAACAGAGGCAGTTTTTTCACTTAGGCCTACTACTTCTGTACCTGAAACCAAATATGTGACACTTTCTAATACTGCTAATACCCTGGTACTTCCTGTGACTGCAGCTATCACCACTACGTCATTGTACAGTGGACATAACACGGTCTCTGTTACAGAGTTGAATTTGCCCCTTGAACCAGACCAGAAGGCAACAACAACCACAAATCCTGCATTAGTTAATACGGCTTCCGAAGAAAATGTAGTTAAAACAAATTATGAAGTTACAGGTGGTAAGGCACAAAAAACAAGCACTTCAGTCTCCACTGAGATTATTAATGGCCTGCTTAGCCCTGGTTATGCAGGGACTCCAGAATTTCAAGAAGAATCCCTTCTTCTTGGATCAAAAGTTGGAAGGAATGGAATCAGCCCAAAAGTGTCTCATCCAGTACCTCCCACTGTGCTGTACTCATTTGCTCCTGTTGGCACAATGGAAAGTTTTAAGGACCTGTCAATTTCAGACGAACTTCAGAAGCCTTCAGAATCTTTAAAAATAACAACAATAACCACAAAAGCTCAACAAAGAAATATTGAGACTGTATCTTTTCCCTACAGCACAACAGGACCTCAGCATTTCACAGCTATGGAAAAAAGGAAACAAATTACTGTTCCTATACAAACTTGGACAAAAACAGTATCATCTTTCTGGGACAAGAAGGAAACCAACTCTCATGATTTTGATCATGATCAAATTGCTAAATACACAACTGAAAAACTTAAATCTCCAATTACAACCATTGATTTTGCTCCATTTACAAAACCTACCACTTCTCCTCCATCAGTTTCAAGCACTTTGCTTTTGTATATTCATTCTTCTACCAATGAAAATACCACGTTCAATCAAGTAAGATTTCCAGAGACCAAAGGAGTTGAATCTGACAGTACAAGAATCACATTCAGCACAAGACAAAATGTATTTTCCATTTCTTATTCAAACCAGAACAGGATTAATGCACAACACAAACAAGAGCAATTTAAGGAGACATTTGGTAGTAGACCTAACAACAGTTTATTGCTAAATCCAAATTTTCCCCATCAGTCAGCTGGAATGATACCAATCTTTAACCAGCAACCAGCTGTAGCACCTCCAAAGCATATTCCAGTAAGGAGGCCAATGAGGCCACCACATCCCATAATTCCAGGCTCATTTAATCACTTTATAACTCAACAGCCTCTCCACTATACCAACAAACCAGAGATAACTGCATATGCTGCACATACAACTCAGCACAGAAAAATCTATGCCCCTCAGACACAGCCAACCACTACAACAACAGCCACTCCATTATACAGACCTAACCCACTTCCTCCAAGCAGGTTTGGCAATCAGGGACAAAACAGATACAATGTTAATTCCAGAGTTTTGGGGAACAACTATATTCCTGACAGCAGAGGCACAGCTGGGAGATTAGCGAGTCACGGAATCCCATATTATCCCAACCCTCGAATCACCTTTGCCTTTAACAGAACCAGGATATTGTCACACTTAGGAGTGAATCCGAAACCAGTGGTGCCTAATCCACTTTCCCCAATAAATACAAATGAGAAGAAAGCCATCCAAATCTCAACTGCTGGAATTACAATTCAAGGCACCATTCTAAAGGCCACAGCTGTCCCTGTCTCTCCATTGTCCCACATCTCAAGTACCACACAACCAGCCACAACTACTTTGAAGAGCACCACGTCATCATCAATCTCTCAAAGCATCAGCTCTCAAATATCTTCTACGATTCAGTCCTTCAGAAGTGTCATTTATAATAGTCAAAAAGTCCCATTTGTTCCTAAACTGGAAGGACTTATGCCAATTAATTCTAGTGTGAGTCAATCTTCAACTAAATTCAGGGCACATGGTGAAAGACCTAAAATTACCACAAAAGGTCCTCACAGCTTATCCATACTTGCTGAAAAAGATGCCATTATCCCGTGTGAGGCAGTAGGAGAACCCAAGCCTTTTGTTTCTTGGACAAAAGTCTCCACAGGTAAGCTAGTTAAATATTTAATCTCCCATAGAGCTATAAAAGGGGACAAATACAATAGTTTCACATGTAAACAAACAAACAAACAAACAAAAACAATAATATTGTATTGTCAGTAATGATCCAAAACACGGTGCAACTCTTTTATCCCTATTGATAGTTTGGACCATTAGGATATTTTACTCTTTTTAAGGGCTACCCATTTCTGCGCATGGATTGGAGAAAAATCTCTACTGTCTGTTACTCTAAGATAAAAATTACTTTTAGGTCCTTTACTAAAAGGTACTCTAAGGGTCTGATCCAAAGTTAGTGGAAAGACTCTTATTTACTTCATTGGCCTTTGGATCAGGCTGTCAATGCACTACATTTTTTAACATTAAAGGTTACCCCACTTTAAGGTGTATGTGTGGCAACAGGGGTGTAACAAAAGCAAACATTTTGTCTTTAAGAGGTGCAGGCATCTAAGGCTATGTCTACACTTGAAAAGTTAAGTTGACTTTATAATGTTGACTTAATACGGCCAACTTCAAGTCGACTTAAAGTGGACCTTATGAAGTTGACAACAGAAGTGGACTTAACTTTTCAAGTGCAGATGTGGCCCCTTTTCAACCTTATTAAGTAGACTTAACATTTTAAGTTGACTTTAAAAGATCCATCTAGGCACTAGTCCACATCTCCACTGGCTTAAGTCGACTTAATAAATTCGACTTAAGCGCTAGTTTGAATTAAAACGAGGTGTTATTAATGTGAACTAACTTTTCCTTAATTCGATTTAAGGAGCAGTTTAAGTCGAATTAAGGAAAGCCCAGTGTAGACTCAGAGTAAGTTAAGTCAATTTAAGCCTCCTTAAATTGACTTAATTTGTAAGTGTAGACACACCCTAAGTGTGCATGTTTTCCTAGGTTGGAATTTGTGCTAGAGGAGTCTAGGGACACTGAGTGGTCAGGGGAGTTCTTCAGAGTTCTATGTCATATGTCTAGGTATTTCAGTGAAATGTTCCTGGAAATCATGTGAGAGGTTAACTGAAGCCCCAAAGCATTAAGAATACATTGTACTCTGAGAACCTTTTCCTACTGTTTTTAAGTCCTGGACTTTTTGAATGATTAGTTTTGATAACAAAAACAAAAGGGCCAAATTCTTCAACTAAATCCACGGGAGTATATTAGAAGGCATAATTTGAGCTAGATGAATTATTCTTAACTGGTGAGTCTGTTCTCCCCATTCAGTTTCACTCCTAGATTCTATTTTCATTATTGGTAATATGGAATAAATAGAGAAATTTCCATAAAAACTAACCATCTAATTTTCTGTCTTTCGCCTGATCCTCCCAGGAGCTCTGATGACAGTAAACACAAGGATACAGCGGTTTGAAGTCTTGAAAAATGGCACATTCGTTATCCGAAATGTTCAACTCCAGGACCATGGGCAGTATTTGTGCACTGCTCAGAACCTCCATGGGGTTGATAAAATGATTGTCTTGTTGACAGTTGTAGCCCAGCAGCCCAAAATGTTAGTTTCCCGCTACCGAGATGCCACTGTTTATTTTGGAGATTCGGTGGCCATGGAATGCCAGGCCAATGGGATCCCAAGCCCACATTTTTCATGGATTTTACCTGACAGGAAGATATTGCAGACAGTAACTGCCACTGAGGGCAGGATAATGCTCCATGAAAATCAAACTTTGTCTATCAAGGAGGTGACATTTTTGGACCGAGGCGTGTACAAGTGCATAGCTAGCAATGCAGCAGGAGCAGATAGCATAGCTGTGAGGCTTCACATTGCGGCATTACCCCCAATCATCCAGCAAGAAAAATGGGAGAACATTTCCTTGCCATTTGGTCACAACATTAACATTCACTGCACTGCCAAAGCAGCACCCCTCCCTAGCATCCGCTGGGTGCTCTTTGATGGCACCCACATCCGACCCTCCCAGTTTGTCAATGGCAATTTATTTGTCTTCCCCAATGGAACTCTTTACATACGCAACGTCTCTCCCAAGGACAGTGGGAGCTACGAGTGCATTGCGGCTAACATGGTGGGAGCATCCAGGAGAAAGGTTCAGCTCTATGTGAAGCAGCAGTCGTTCAACGCCAGGATCACTGGGAGCTCCCCGCAGAGTACAGATGTAACCTATGGCAGCACCCTGCATCTGGACTGCAGTGCTTCTGGGGATCCCTGGCCCCGAATATTATGGAGGCTGCCTTCGAAAAGGATGATTGATTCTCTGCACAGGTAGACTGCTATTCATTATATCCGGTATAAGCTAGTCTTCCAATGAGGCTGATGCAAAACCCATTGAAATAAAGAAGAGTATTGCTATTGCTTTGATAGCTGAGTCCAAAGCAAAAGCTACTTTAAAATAATGACACTAATACAAATAAAAAGTCCAGTTTAAATGATCAGTTGCCAGTGCTGACTGCAATGGTCACTGTGCCAGGCAGTAAAAGAGTTATGATACTTGTCTTTCCTGTGTCATCCCGCATTTCCATGATATCCTTGGCATTTGCCTAGTACTACACAGACACCTGTTTATCAAAGAAAAGTCCTCCCTCTTGGGACTCGACAGACTGATGGATTTGAGAGAGACTTTTATAAAATGGTTCTGCCTAAGAAGGGGAAATCCATTGAGTTCTTGTTGTACAAGATTACCCCCGACTAAATAGAGCATTGTTAACTCCTTTATGAAAATACAAATCTTTCCCAAATATTGCATATAATATTGTTATTTAAAATATATCACAGGTTCAGGAAAGAAGTTAGGAGGCTTAAATATAGGAACGGCTTTACAAAACTGGTTATTTTTCATGCTATTGAAAATATATAATGTAATGATAGGGTTAAAAAATCACTGGAAAGGTCAAATTTGGTGCATTTAAATATATAAGGGCCTAGTTTTACAAGTGCTGAGCAACCACTACTTCAGTCAAATTCAAAAGGTGCTCAGAACTTCTCTAAATCAGGTTGTTATTTACACCCATTACACTAATTCTTATATCACATGAGCTTTCGTGGGAGAAAATCCCACTTCGTCAGACGCTTTGAAAATAGGAAAGTT
>ML686006.1:1439003-1526122 GCA_007922175.1 Pelusios castaneus | reverse complement strand
TCTACAATAGACTAACACGGCTACCCCTTTGGAATTTGACTAATTCTTATGTTTCATATATACTTAGGTCCAGGGCTCTTTTGAGGGTCTTTTTTTTTTGCCGGTCTCCTTTCACTTGCTGACCCCAGCACCCAGCTGGGCAGCGGGGCTGGCAGGGGCCAGGAGCAACAGCCGTGGGCCAGAATCCAGCCTGCCAGGGGCTGGAATCTGGCCCATGGATGCTGGGAGCTGCAGCCAGACTGCAGCTTTTTCAAATCTCCCGCCCTGAGCATGCTCAGATGCTGCCCCTGCAGCCCCGGCCAGGTAAGGGAGACGAGACAGGGAGGGTCAGGGAGTGGTGGTAGGTAGTGGGTGGGGAAGGGACCCTGGGGCGGCGGGGGCGGGGAACAGCAGGTGGGGAGGCAGTGGGCAGGGGACAGAGAGGAGCGGGGAAGGGGTCCAGTGGGCTGAGAGAAGTGGTGGGGTGCCAAGAGGAGCTGGGAAGGGGCCCAGGGAACTCGTGGGCAGGGAGGAGAGGACCGGGAAGGGGGAGGGTCAGTGAGCAGCGGGCAAGGGAGTGGAGGGTTTTGAGAGGCCCCGGGGGGGGGAGGCAGTGGTGGTAGAGGGTCTTGATAGCCCCACCTGGCATTGCTCCTGCCGGCATACTGGCACCTTTGTTTTTTTTTTTTTTTTCAAAGAAAAAAGCACTGCCTAGGGCTATCTAGATGGAAAGCAAGAATGTCATTTCAGGGGCAAAAAATCAGGGGTTTAGAATTCATTTTCATTTTCCTTTGGGACAAAAATGAGACCTTTTGAATTTTTTTTTTCAAAAAAGTGGGAGGTGGGGTCCACCCCAAAATAGACGATAGCCCAAGCATAGAGTTAAGAGTGGGGAGATGCAGATTGAAGTTCCTGCTCCAGATCTGGCAGTCCAGAGACCGGAAGTTGGGTGTTCCACATCTGAAGCAAATGTCCTAACCACCAACCCATACAGTCAATTTCTCTTTCTCTCCTCCTCCCTTTCAGAACTGCTCCACTCTGCATAAATAAATAAAAAAATACATACATACATAGTCAGTGGCTCAAAGTGAGAGAAAGATTCTACACAGGACACTCACATGGGATGTGGAGCATCCCTCTGAAGCAGGGAGAACAGAGACTTGAACCTGGGTGTCTGACATCTCAAGTGAGGACTCTGACCAAATGGTTATTCTGGAATCTCTGAATATCATTTGAGGGATATATATACACTGAACTCATTTACTTCATTTTCTTTTGCTGCTCTATCCCTCATCAGATGATCCCCATCCAGTTGTGAGCCATTAAATTCAGACACTTTGACCCATTGCACAGAAGTGACCTTAGCACAATTTCAGTGCTGGAGAAATAAAACCTTCTACTCTTGTTTATTTAAATAAGTACAGGCATTTTATCATTAACAATGACTTGAAACTAGACTTGTGCAAATACAACTCTATGTAAGCACTTATGAGAGAAATCTCTCTGTGTTGCTCATTGCTACTATAATAATCTCCCTCATGATTAGCAATAAATACCACGGTGTTTTCCACAAAACATAATTTCCAACACAGTCTGTAAAATGCCACTCATTCATTCACTGATATCCATTGACAAAGAGAGAAGAGATATGTTGGCATTAACGTACTTGCTGCCTGATAATGGCAGATGGTTTGTCAACAGCATTCCTGGTTAGTGAATAAGTTCATAGCAGTTTATTTCATGGTGACAGATTTAATATTTATGCAGATTTAATATTTATACATTTTTATACCTTTACTATAGCAACAAAATGACATTTTGTATAGTTTGTATAACAATAAGTTTTCCTCCACCCCCAGCCATCATGAGATCCCTAGGAAGTAGCACATGTTGATTCATAATTGACTTGAATATAGACTTCCCATCTCGCCATAGATGCATATGTAGATAAGTTCATGTTCAGAGATACCATGACTGAATATTTCAGCATTCTGTAGAGGCACTCCACATTAAAAGTGATAGAGTAAATAAAAAAAAAATCCCTAAGTCAGTTGGTGAAAGTTCAGAGAAAATTCTTTGGTTGAAACTGAACACAATTATTTTTGTATTTGCTTTTTTGGTAAAAAATTGTTAAAATTTCTGAGACATTCTAATTATATAACAGTAGAATAACGTAACTGGTTTTGTAATGGGGTTTCCTGTCAGTTACAGTAAATAACAAAAGAAGGAAAACTGATTTTGCAGCTCATATTACATTTTCTTTTCCTTCCCCAAATTAGCTTGGAGACCAGAATAAAGGTGTTTGAAAATGGGACTTTGGTTGTCCATTCGGTCACAGATAAGGATGCAGGAGACTATCTGTGTGTGGCCCGCAATAAGATCAGAGATGACTATGTGGTTCTCAAAGTGAACGTGATGATGAGACCCGCCAAGATAGAACACAAAACTGAGAATAACCACAAGGTCATGTATGGTGGGGACTTGAAAGTCGACTGTGTGGCCACTGGTCTGCCAAACCCCGAGATCTCCTGGGGCCTCCCGGATGGCAGCATGATCAACACCTTCATGCAGTCAGATGATAGTGGAAACCGAGCAAAGAGATATGTGGTTTTCAACAATGGGACACTGTATTTCAATGACGTAGGGCTGAGAGAAGAAGGGGACTACACCTGCTATGCTGAGAACCAAATTGGGAAGGATGAGATGAGAATACGGGTCAAAGTGGTGGCTGAGCCTGCAACCATCAGAAACAAAACCTTCTCTGTTATTAATGTGCCCTATGGGGATGTTGTCACTGTAGGTTGTGAAGCCAAAGGCGAGCCTACCCCCAGGGTGTTATGGCTCTCTCCAACCAACAGGCCCATTCCTCTCCTGTCTGATAAATACCAGGTGTATGGGGATGGCACCCTCCTCATCCAAAAAGCCCAGAGATCTGACAGTGGCAATTATACTTGTGTGGTGCGGAACAGTGCTGGGGAAGACAGGAAAATAGTCTGGATCCATGTCAATGTTCAGCCTCCCAAAATCAATGGACATCCCAACCCAATCACATCTGTGAGGGAGACAGCCACGAGGGAGAGCCAAAAACTTATTGACTGTAAAGCTGAAGGCATCCCAGCTCCACGGGTCCTGTGGGCTTTCCCAGAAGGGGTGATCCTGCCTGCTCCCTACTATGGTAATAGAATTACTGTGCACCGCAATGGCACCCTGGACATCAGGGGAGTGAGGCAGACAGACGCAGTGCAGCTAGTATGCATCGGGCGGAATGAAGGAGGAGAGGCAAGGCTGATTGTGCAGCTCCTGGTCACGGATCATTTGGAGAAACCCACCTTCAGGGACCCAGTCAGTGAAAGGATCACTGCCACGGCTGGGCACAGTATCAATCTGAACTGCTCCGTGCAGGGGAACCCTGAGCCCAGCACATCTTGGATCCTTCCCAATGGCACTGAGCTGAAGAGTGGTGGCCACCTGCAGAGATTCTATCACAAGAGAGATGGGATTTTGCACATCAGCGGCCTCTCTGCAGTGGATGCTGGGACTTATCGCTGTACGGCCAGGAACCCGAGTGGCTATGCTGAGAGGATTGTCTTCTTGAAGGTGGGTCTTAAGCCAGAAATCAGCAACCAGTATAATAACTTGGTGAGCATAATCAATGGAGAGACTTTGCAGCTCCACTGTATCACCCAGCCAAGCCACCGGGCACACATCTCCTGGACACTCCCCAATGGGATGGTACTAGATGGCCCTCAAGCCATAGGCCGTTTCTCCCTCCTAGGGAACGGCTCGCTCACTGTGCGTGATGCCTCTGTGTTTGACAGGGGCACCTACCTGTGCAAGGCAGTGACTGAGTATGGCACCTCTATTATGAATGTCCCAGTCATAGTGATAGCTTACCCGCCGCGGATCACCAGTGAGCCAGCACCAGTCATATATGCTAGGCCTGGCAATGCAGTGAAGCTGAACTGCATGGCCATTGGGATTCCTAAAGCGGAAATAACATGGGAGCTCCCAGACAAATCGCATCTGACAACAGGAGCTCAGTCCCGTCTGTACGGAAACAAATTCCTGCACCCTCAGGGGTCATTAATCATCCAGCAGTCTACACAAAGGGATGCAGGCTTCTACAAATGCACTGCTAAAAATATACTAGGCAGGGATTCAAAAACGACCTATCTTCACATATTCTAAAGTTCAAAAAAACTCCTTTGACTAGACACACGTGCCCAGTCACTGCCAAGCAAGAGCAGCAAGGAAAGTACTATTTGTAAGCAAAGCCAGGATCCAGAGATCAGAAAAGTGAGATGTTCATAAGCAATACACCATTGCTTATCAAATGAACGTGATCCAGCAGCAGAAACAGACAACAATAATACCGAAACAAGGGGTCTAACTCATTTGAGAAAGTGCCTAAATTGTTTACATGACATAATGTGATTTCCCATGGCATTCCACAACACCTGAGGCCAAATGTTCTGTACACATGCCTATTGATAATCCAAAACTATGCCTTGGCTTAACAAGCACCTTAAAGAAGACAAACAAACCAAAGAAGTATTAACTGTAATAAATGAGCAACAATGATAAAAGGACTTTGTTATGTTGTCTGAGAGACATAAGTTTCTTTATCCCCTGCAGTGCTTTTACATAACCTAGCCTTATAGAATATGATTGCTAATGTTCCTATTAATACTTCTGTCAGCTCTTCCAGATCAAAGATTAATTTAGCAAATAAGAATGATCTGTTTCTGATCATGGGCTTTCAGACATTAGTTAATGCAATGATTGAACCTTTTCCAGCCACTAAGGATGCTCCAGTTGAATTCAATCAGTATATTTTTTATATATAATTTTAAATCAGACTATGAGACTAGAAAGAATAACAATGATCTCTGTCTCATTTTATAAATTATTGGTCTTTAAAAGACTCCGATACATTACTGTGTTTTATAATGTTAAGGTCAGTATATTGTACGTTTTATAATAAAAATATTTTCCAATCAATTTCTTTCCTGTTTTCATGATAATTCAGACAGATACTGGCTGAAGACAACATAATTAGCATGAAGTAAAATGAGAGAATAGAACACATTGTTAGATGTAATCTTCATCCTACTAAATATGGTTTTGGAAACTGGTCTGGCGACCTCCCATGCACTCCCTCATGGTCTATGGTCAAGCTATAGGCTGCCCACTTCACTTTCCCCTCTGGACTGTTCAAATAAAACTTCCCTTTACACTTTTGTTTTTTCCCCCTCAAAATTACACCTCTTGAGGACTAGGTATATATATGAAATAAAACTGCCGATAAACCTTAAAATCCTCCCCAAAAGTCCATTCCTAAGACCATACAGCACAAGGTTTCTCTTCTTCCTCCCAGCCCTTCCTTGCCGGGGCCTTTCTGTTCTTTTCCCTTTTTGGGGATTGATCAACAAAGAAAGCAACAAAGGAGGTTCAGCAATACAGGAATAAAGTGCGAATTGCTAAAAGTCAAGATGAATTAGCTCTTGCCAAGCAAATTAAATACATAATAAGAGGTTATTTAGTTATATAAGTAAAAAAGGCTATGTCTACACTTACTAAAGTTAGTTCGAATTAGTTAATTCGAACTAACTAATTCAAACTAATTTTAGTTAGTTCGAATTAACTTAATTCGAATTAGCAAAATTTAGTTCGAACTAAGCAAGTGCATTCATGGCACTTGCTTAGTTTGAATTAGTGAATTGCATTGAGTTCAATGGGTTGGTTAGTTCGACCTAAGCAACTAACTAGTTCAAATTAATCCTTAGTTCAAATATTCTAATTTATTAGTTCGAATTAAGGAAGCCCTTAATTCGAAGTAATGAAAGCCTAGTGTAGCCCTGTCTTAAGTTAGTTCGAATTAAGCTTCCTTAATTCGAATTAACTTGCCAGTGTAGACATAGCCAAAGAGAATGAGGGAGGATGAAGTTGAGCCCTTATGAAGTATGGATCAGTAGGAGATTAAAGATAATCTAGGGGTGGCCCAAAAACCAAATGAATCCTGTTCCTCAGTTTTCAGTAAGGATGATACTATGGAACATGGTGTGCAGGCAGTACAATTGATAGAAATGAGTGTCTAGATATGGACATTACCACATTGGTGGAGAAAAAGATTTAAATGTGCTCAAATTTGAGAAGCAAAAGGCAGGATGATAATTTTCATCCCAGATTAGTGAAAGAACTGGCACATGAGATTGCTACTCAAGTAGCAAGAATTTTTAATAACACTGTCTATTTAGGAGTAGTAACTTATGACTTGAGAATAGTTAACATTGTCCCTATATTTAAGAAAGGGGAAAAAAGTGATCAGGTCTATTATAGACCTATTAATCTGATCTCAGAGGCATGCCAGGTTTTAGAATAAATTGTGAAGGAAAGAAGAATCAACTTCACGAGGTAACTAGTAAAAGGGTTTACCAGATTAACCTCATTTTTTTCTTTGAGAAAATCACTGATATTTTTAGATGAGGGAAGTGTGTATACTTGTATTTCAGCAAAGCATTTGACAGAGTACCATATGGAAAATTATTAGTTAAATTGGGGCAGAAGGGGATCATTACAAGACATGTAAAGTGAATAAGGAACTGGCTAAATGGGAGAAAGCAACAAGTTGTGCTGAAAAGTGAATTATTGGACTGAAGGGAAGGTTACTAGGGGATGGATCTTGGGATCAATCTTAGTCAATATTTTTATTAATGACCTTGGCACAAAGAGTAGGAGTGTATGAATGACATTTGCTGGTGATACAAAGTTGGAAGGTATCATCAGTATAGAGGAGGGTTGGGGTATTATACAGGAAGATGTGGATGAACTTCAGGACTGCAGTAATAGAAATCAGATGAAATTGAATAGTACAAAGTGCAAAGTTATGTACTTAGGCTCTACTAATAAAAAAATTTTGCTATGAGCTCAGAGCTTAGCAATTGAAAGCAACAGAAGAGGGGAAAGACCTGGTTGTATGGGTTGATCACACAATGACTGTGAGCCATCAACGTTATGCAGTTGTGAAAAAGGCAAATGTGATCCTAAAATGTATCAGGCAAGGCATTGCCAGTAGTGATAGTGAAGTATGAATGGCATTGTACAGTACTAGCCATTGGTAAAATCTCATTTGGAATATTGTGTACAGTTCTGGTCACCCATGTTGAAAAAACATAAATTACAAGTGGATAAGGTGCAGAAAAGCTCTACTAGGATGATCAAGGAAATAGAACCCTAGTTTATAAAAAGAGATTAGAAAAGCTTGGCTTTTTTAACCTAGCAAAAATATATCTGAGAGGGGATATAATTGTTCTCTATGAATATATTGGCGGGGATGGGGAGTGTAGCTAAATACCAAGGATGGTGAAGAGATATTTAAGCTAAAGTACAGTGTACACAAGAACAAATGGATTAAAAACTGGCTGTGAACAAATTCAGTTTGGAAATTGGACGGGTGTTTCAAGCCATCAGAAAAGTGAGGTTCAGGAACAGCCTCTCCATATGTGTTGTGGGAGCAAATTATTTAATATGTTTTCAGAGAGAGATAAACAAATGTATGAGTGTGAATATACAATGGTGTTGTTTGTGATGGTAAGGGTCAAGGCTCAGTAACTCTTGGGCTCACTTCTGGGTTTATGTCTCATGTTCATAAAAGTTCAGGGTTTCAGCTGGCCAGAATGGATTTCCTTCCCCCACACCCAAATGCATTCTTGATATGGTTTGGTTTATCTCCTTCCTCTTAATCCATAGGGATGGTCACCAATGAAGATGGGACATTGGACAGGGTGAGTCCAGGATCTGAGGTGGCACCAAGTGTTCTCTCTCCCACATGCCTGGTTGGCTGGTTCTTGCTCATATCTCAGGGTCTAACTGGTCACCATGTGTAAGCTTGGTAAGGAATGTTTCCCCAGGTCTGATTTGCAGTCTCCACTGTGGGGGCAGTGGGAAGGTGAGGTGGCTTCCTTCCTGTGCAACATGTGGATGCGGGTCACTTACCAGGATTAGCTAGGTTTATTTTTTTTTTATCATTTTTTTTCCCAGTGCAAGGGTCTCATGAATTGGTGTTCCTCAGTATCTCCTATTATTTGCCTGTGTACATACTAGTCTAGTCTCCTGTGGGTTGTAATGCTGCTTCGGTCTATGTTTGTTGGGTTTAGTATATGGGTACTGGCTGGCTCTGGTGGCCTGTGCAATACAGGACCCTAGATTAGATGATCGGGAGTAGACCCTTCTGGCCTTAAATTCTCTGGGTGCATCTACACTTACAAATTAAGTCAATTTAAACTTGCTTAAATCGACTTAATTTAATCTGTGACTACACAACAATTTCCTTAAGTCGACTTAAGGAAATTTAAAGTCGACTTTATAAAACCTCGTTTAAAGTCAACTTTACTGGCTAAGTTGACTTTATAAAGTCGACTTAGCCAGTGTGGACACAGATTATCCCTAAATTGATTTGAAGTCGACTTAAAGAGCTCCAGGGCTCCCCCACTGCCCTCCCTGCCAGAGTGGCTGGCACAGCCAGAGCCAGACGTGCCTCCCCCACAAGGCAGGACACAGCCCTGCCCACCCTGCTCCTGTGCCCTGCCAGTGTCCCTGTCCCACTCAGCCCCCATTGTACCCAGGTACAATGGGGGAAATGCTGAGCCCCTTGGCACTTGGCAAGGGGTGCCCCCCCTCCGCCACTGTGGACCAGTCCCAGGTCCACCTAGCCCCTAGAAGTCGACTTAGGCATCCAGTGTGGATGCTCTAAGTCGATTTTGCAGGATCTCCTTTAAATCGACTTAATTTTTGAGTGTGGACATGCTAAGTTGACTCAAAGTTGACTTTGTTAAGTCGACTTAGCAAAGTCAACTTATTTGGCCAAGTGTAGACATAGCCTCTGATTCTAATATATGTGATTATATTTCTGTGACAATTCTGCACTCATGAGTTGGTGACTGCTCATTAATTTCATGCAAAGAACCTGGGGTTCATGATTTAAAATGTTGAGGAGAATAAGGACCTTGTTTTGATCTTTTATAGTTATGGTGAAAATGATGGAGAAAGCAATAATACAGATATTTAAAAATTCCTTTTTTGTCAACATTTTAAAAGAAGATTTTAGAAAAAGGCCAAAAAACCTCCCAAATTTGGAAAATTTTGACCAGCTCTGATATATGCATGTCTCTTGATAATTGAGCTGCTCCTACATATTTGATGAATGAAATTTAATATTTAGCACTTGGCTTGGCTAAGTAAAACTAAAAGTCCTTATCTTTATCTCAAATTAGTCAAACCTCTTAAGTTTTCTAAAGGAAATCACTGGAGAATGGGTTTTGTGCTGAAATTGTTGGTGCAGCCTGCTGCTATTTGACACTACATGACTGTAATGACTGTAATTCAGTAAGAACAAGCAATACATTAGTTGCTTGCAACCCTTTTGGCAGGTAGGATCCAGACCAGAAGGGAGCTGCCAGCGCTCCGCTGACAGGGGATCCTGAAGTTTCCCCTCTCAGCTGGAGCACGTGGTAAGGCAGCTGCTGGCGCTCAGCTGACAAGGGAACCTCGGGGATCCCCTGTCAGCTGGAGCATGGGGGAAGGCAGCTGCCAGCACTTAGCTGACAGGGGAGCCTTGGGGATCCCCTGTCAGCTGGAGCGTGGCAGCTGCCTTCCCCATGCTCCACTGATAGGGGAACCTCAGGGATCCCCTGTCAGCTGAGCACTGGTGGCTCCCTCCTTGCCCGGACCCATGGATCCAGGAAGAAGAGAGTGGGGCTCCCTGCAAGAAGGGAGCCTGTGTTCCCTTCTCCCCACCCCATGGGGGTCCTGGCAGGAAGGGAGCCCTGGTTCACGCCCACGGCTCCCTTCTGCCAGGAACCAGCGGGTCCCCGCGAGAAAGGAGCCGCAGGTCTGGCAAGAAGAGATGGCGACTCCCTAGAAGGGAGCTGTCTCTATGTCCACACTTAAAAGTTAAGTGAACTTGTTAAGTTGACTTAACAGAGTCGACTTAACTTTTTAAGTGTAGACATAGCCTTTGGTGTTACCTTACCACAGGCTGGCTGACTCCTTCAGCCAGGCTCCCCCCTGTGGGCAGTTTGTCTTGTAGATGGATTGCAAGAGAGAGCTCAAGAAACCCTAATGCCCAACAAAAGTGTCTAAATCAATTTTTGTATTCACTTGAGCCAGAGCCTGAGCTGGTATAAATTAGTATAATCAGTAACCCTATGCCAACCTATACTATCTGAGGAATTAACCCAAGTATTTAGTTATTGTTTGGTCATTACTATTTATTTCTTTACATTTATGTGCTAGAGTTTTGTAAATGATGTGATAGGTAAATACATTGTTACCACTTACAAATATTAATTTTTTTTAACATCTCTTTTGGTTTGGAAATTTCCGTATATACATATTTTTCACTTTTTTCCTCGAGTGGGCAAATTTAAATGGATGTGATACTATGAATAATCAGAGTAAGTGTAGGTGGCACTAGCAAAGCTAATAAACTCCCTTGGAATTCTGTATTATGCACTGCACATTGGACATCATATGCACAGTTAAATTTAGCCATGCAAGCAAGCTTGGGCCTCACTGCCTACTCTGACTCCAAAAGTTGGTCAATGTGCACAAATGTATCAGATCCAAGCTAGACTACATATTCTTTGTTCTACTGTGCAAGTAAGTATTGTATTCAAGATTAGAATGCACTTCTTGATTCAGTAGACTGTGTCTGATGCAGAAGATAACTGTTCTTTCCTACCAAATCATAGCATTTGTCTGTGCTTTAATTAGCCTATCTGAAAAATGAAGCTAATAACAGTGACCAAAAATTTCAAGCATGGGTGCCTAAAGTTAGACTCATAGGCTGCATCTACACTGGTAAATTAAGTCGACTTAAGCTTGGCTTAAGTCGACTTAATGTGCCCTGCGTCTACACTACACTTTGCTTAAGTTGACTTAAGGAAAATAAAGTCAACTTAATTAAAATTAAGTCGACTTTATTAAACCACCTTTCTACTCGACCTAAGGCTTAATTCGACTTTCTAAAGTCGAATTAAGCCAGTGTAGCCCTGGGGTAGCCCTAAGTCGACTTAGGGCTACCCCAGGACTACACCAATGCCCTCCCTGCCGGGGGGGCACTGGGGGAGCCTGGCATGCCCCCCAAAGGGCAGGGCATGTGGGCACAGTGTGACACTGTCTGGATTTAGGGAAGCATTTATGATATTATTTTCTATGGATATCTCATAAATGCTATAATCCATAGGAACTATATCATGTTTGGTATCAATAGAAAGGTAGTCATTTGCTGGGAATGATTATATAGTTTATGTCTAGGAATTCTATTTGGATTAGAAGTTAAGAATTTGATGTTATATCCATACTTTAACTTGTGTCATTAGATGGGAGGGTGTGAACAACCATTGTCTCCTTAATGTTTAGGAATAGGATTTTCAGAAATGCTGAGCAAACACAACACCTGCTGAAGTCCATGACCCAAAAACTCCCATTGAAAACAAGGAGACAGGTTGGACCCCAAACCATCTACAATAATAAATTTTAATATCTGCTGAATTGCAACATAATTTCTTTAAATGTAGCTGACCCACAAATTTTCAAGAAAACTTAACTCTATGAACATTTTGAATGCATAGTAACAAGCTATTAGATAACAAGTGGAAGACAAAACAATATATGTCAGGTTGCAATTATTTTTTCCAGATTGCAGTAATTTTTAACACTGAGTAATTCAAAAACTGTTTGATTAATTTTCTTCACCTTTTCTTTATATGTGGGAGTTATGTCCTAAGGTCCAGATCCACAAAAGTAATGGGAGTTCGGTGCCTAAATAACTTTGAGGATCTTCATCTAACCTGTTTTGATGCCTTTTAAATTTTCATTAGGCCCCTATTTGCATCTTTAGACACCAAGGGCCAGATTTCCAAAGGTATTTGAGTGACTTGCCCCAGGTCACACAGGAAGTTTTTACTAATGCACGGAACTGTATCTGAATGGCACTACAAGACCATTATCCTATGTCCATAGTAAATCTGTGATGGCAACATTTATAAACATACTGACATTTTGTCTCATCTAGCTTGACTTCAACAGGAATTGCATGAGGGGGCTGGGATCAGGCCCAAGATACCTCCATGTAAATCAGAGTAAAATTTCCAAGGGCCAGTCATACTGAGAGAACCAAATAAGATTAACACACAGCATATATCCACCAGGCAGGAGATTGTATGTAATTATGAAAGTGTGTCTGGGGTCTGTATGATTTGCTGATATAATTCTCATTAATTTATAGCTGAGGAGTTACTCCCCATAACTGAGATATTTAGCTACTTAATTGATATCTCCAATTATGAAAAATTGGTATATGTTTAGATCTCACTTCTGACATATAGTGTGTTGTTTGAGGGTACAGTAAAAAGAAAATTTTCCCTGATGGAAAATTTATATTATATATGTATTTTTGTGCATAGGCAGTACACTAAAAGAGATTAAAACTAAAAAAGTTTAAGGGTACCTTTTAGCATACATGAATAGCATTTATAACTGGATATAATGGCAGGATATAACTGCAAGTTGTAGCATTTAATAAGTAATTTGTAAAGAAAAATTATTGCTATAAAAGCCAAATATAAAAGCAATTCTTTAACATTTAGTCTTTACCCTTTTAGAGAATTGTTTAAACAAGCTATAATTAACTTTCTATTCCATAGGCTTTAAATAAGAAGTGCTTTTGAAGTGAATTTGCAACACCTTTGAAAGGAGGAAAGAAGTTATGCAGATTTTCCCTCTCCCTTTGAAAGGCTTGATCTCAAACATATCCCAGTCAATTCTTATAAACTTCCAGGACAAAAGAAACATTCACTTTAGTCATCTCAATACACTGAACATGAAATTATATTAAATCATGGTCAAGGAGTAATGGGAAAAGCAAGTGTGTCAAGAAAATCCCCCTTTCCCTCATTACTGAATGCTCTGAGTGCCCTGGGAAATACTGTACAGGGCACACACACAACAAAGGATCATGTGGTCCTATGAGCTCAATGCTGTTAAAATAATCACAGTGTTTTGCCTCATACGAAGTGTTTTTTGCTGTGCTGAGGATATAGCCACAATAATGGGTTAAAAGGAGAGGTAGGAATGTGTATGTGTGCCTAGAAACATCATCCTTGGCATTGTAACAATGTACTGTAAAGATTTAGGGTTTGGGGTTTTTTTAAATGTCTTTCAGGGCTTTAAGACTCATGGTTTTTAAAGTGAGCCATGCTGTAGTTTTAAAATCAAATCAAATTTTAAGACAACTATGCAGGATATTCAACTAAACTTTTTAAAAGCAATTATTATTAGACTGGAAATAACGCTGGTGATTCATACACTGTGCCAGGGAAGCTGAAAGAGATGCCCAGCCAGTAGACAAACAAAGAAGGAGTCTGGTGACACTTTTAAAGACTAACAAACTTGCACTTAAATCAGAAACAGGCTGTTTTTATATAATCAGACACAGTGAATGGAGAAAGACAAGCTTTTTGTTTGGTGGGGTGGACCCAAAAATCTTTCTTTTCATTTATTTAATTAACTTCACTGTCTGCCTCTTTTATCACTTAACTTAAAAAATACAGTAAAGTAACTTAATCAAGATTCATGTACACATATTAGGCATAAGCCCATCCTGATTGCTCCCAATAAACCAATTTCTTCACATTGTCCAAAATCTGTTTTCAGTTGAACCCATTACAGAAGACCAAAGATGAACATGTTTGCAGTTACATGGGTCTCAATGAATTGTGGTAGGCTGAAGTTGTATGAAATAGAAGGGCGTAGGGATAAAACTGAGAGGAGAATTTAATCCGCCTTTCCTCACAATGGATCAAATTCCAGCTTTTGACACATTTACTCACATAGGCTATGTCTACACCTAAAAACACTAAGTCGACTTAGTTATGTCGACTTAGCACGTCCACACCAGAAGCCTAAGTCAATCTAGCACGTCCATGCAGGCACTTGCTAGGTCGACTTAGGAGGGGTGCATCATGGGAAGTGTGCCAACATGGCACCTGAGAAGGGCCCAATCTCCCAGCCAATCCCAATAAAAGAGGAAGTGAGCTCAGCACCCTCCATTGTGCCTGACAGCATGCAGCATGAGGAGGTCATGGACCGCACTCTGTTCATGCAACTTGTCAGGATGGTGCTCAACACTTGCTTTGCAGTGCCCAGTGCTCTCTTCATGTGAATCACAGTCTTCTTGGGCCCCGACAGTGCAGAGGCAGACAGCAGCGCCACCACCATGCTGGCTCAGCAAGCTGCCATGCTGACTGTGTCATCTCCTCCCTCGCCCTCCATGCCCAGGACCCTGCCTGTCCCTGGCCATGTGCCCCCACAGTGCCTGTCCCACAGGCATGTCCAGCCCTCCCCAAAGGGGGGACGGAGAGAAGAAGGGAGAACTCACCATCAGGTGCTGCAGGTGTCAGGCACTCTGTCTCCTCACTCTGGTGGTGCCTAGCGAGGGGACCCTGCTCCTCCTCCTGCTCCTGCGACGCCTGGCCCTCTGTCAGGCCATGGTTCAGCTCCGGGCTGGCTCCAGGGTCCTGGGCTGGTGGGGTGCCCTCCTGGTGGGTGGTGTCGCCTGGCTCCAGCACCACATCCTCGTCCACTGAGTCCTCTGCCTGGTCGTCATCCTGGAAGGGGGACTCGGTGGAATCGACAGTGTGGTCTGGGCACCTGGTGCTTTCCCCCCACCAGAAAGGCATCGAGCAGCTCAAAATAAGGGTAGCCGGTGGTGGGGGCTGCCCCATCTGCAGCCTGTCCTCCCAGAGCCTCTGGTATCGCTGCCGGAGGTCCTTAATCTTCACCCGGACCTGCTGGGTGTCGCAGGTGTGCCCCTTGGCAGCCAGGGCCCGGGAGATAGCGACATATACCTCCCGGTTGTGGTGGCTGCTCTGCAACCAGGAAAGCATTGCCTCATCCCCCTGGATGGCAAGCAGGGTGAGGAGCTCCTCGTGGGTCTAGGCTGGGGCCCTCCATCGCTGCTGGCTGCTGCTGTGGTCCTGGGACATCTTGCCAATATGGCAGTCCTGGACAGCTCTGAGGGGCATGGTGGGCAGGACTTTGTCCTGCCAATGGTAGCCCAGGGTGGGTTCTTCCTGGTGCCAAGAACCCTGGGAAGAAGGTCAGGATGCCAGTTAGGTTGCCCTAGCCAATTAGGTCGACCTAATGTGTCCACACTGGGTTTAAGTTAACCTAATAAGGTCAACTTAAGCATTAGATCGATGTAACAGGTGGGATTTATTAAGTATACTTAAGGAAACCCTTAAGGCGACTTAATGAAAGCCTGGTGTGGACAGGGACTAAGTTAGGTCGACTGATGCCTCCTTAAGACGACCTAACTTGCAAGTGTAGACATAGCCATAGAGTATTACCTTACTTTGTAAATAGTCCTGATAAATAATAATAATTGAGATTATGAGGCCACTCACAGAGTAACTCAGTGTGGGTTAAAGTGGGAGACTCTGCTGCTCAGAAAGGCCACTATGAGTAAAGGGTGCCAGAATCTACCCCCTTATCAATGAGGGCCAGATGCCACTACCTTACCCCATACTATTACTCTGTGAAGTCATTATCGTCAGTGGGATTATTTGCGGAGCAAGGCACCACTCACTGAAATGGAGAGTATCAGAATCTAATCCAGATATAATCCTTATTTGTGGACTAATTCTAATGTCCTTACTCACATTGACTAGCAGTTTGCTCCAGAAGCAACTCTATGGAACTCAAAGGTGCTACATACCATGACTAAGTATCTCAGAATCTGGCTCTCAGGGTTTATTTAGGCCACAGGTCGACAATCTTTGCCAAACCCTGTTCCGGCCCCTCTTCCGTGACCCTCAGCCCATGCCAGCAGTCCCCTCTGCTGAAAAAAGTGAAGGCTGCCTGAAAATTTGGTGGTGGCCACAGCTGTTGGCGGGGGAGGGGCGGTATTTCCCAGCAGGCCATTGAAAGAAGCCGCCCAGAGAGGCTCCTTTTCGTGGCATGTCTGGGGACCCTCCACCCCAGCCGCCACCTAAATGAGCCATTCCAGACAACTGAGGTGGGGGTCCCCAAGTATGGCCCAGAAAGAAGCCACTCAGAACAGCTCCTCTCAGTGGCATTCTTGGGGACTGCCTGCCCCAGCCTCAGCCAAAAGAAGCCACCTTCAGCAGCTCCTGGCGGCTTCCTTCCAGGGTATGCCTGGGATCGGGTCTCCACCTAGAGCAGCTTTCAGCACAGCAGCAATTTCTGTGGCGCCTCAGAGGGCACCACATGCCGCTGGGAATGGGCTTGTGTACCACTGTTGACACACATGCTGGGGGTTGCTGACCCCTGATTAGGCGAAATTTCTATGAATTCCAGGATTTGACCTGTTATATGGAGTTAATTACAAACTAAGGGTAAAATATTGCTCTAATCCTCTGATGTTCTGCTCTTGTGCATGTGCAGAGCTATGGATGTCAGGATTCTGATCTGTAATGTTCCGCAGCTGGTTCTGTGTAGGTAGAGATAGCTGGATAGCTGAGACAAGATACATCATGTGGATCTGATAGCAGGCACTGTCCTAACTGATATAACTTGATGAAGATTAAAATCCAGGATCCATTTTTCTACACTGCAAAATGCTAAACCTTGCAAAGGTCATTCAGACTGAAATCTCAGGAGGGCAGGAGAAGCAACTAATGTCCCACCACTCCTTAATACTACATTTCCTCAAGCTAGTTCCTGGGCCATCTTTGGAGATTCTTCAGAATGTCTTGATTACAAGATACATTGATAATTCATATTAACCAGGGACTTGATCACTAGCATTACTGTTAAGGAGATATCTCCCCCAGCACATATGGGTGCTCTGGCCCTGTTTCTTCAACTAGTCAACATGACTGCTAATGAGGGTTCATTGATCAAGAAGCAGTCAGTGGAGCATAGAGTCTAGCATCACTGTACTTCACCCATCTGTCAGCTCTGCCCCGCCCATACACATACTAATTTCAGGCAGAATTCCCAACTCTGGAGGCCCCTGGTCTGGGATTCTGCCAGTTGAAGCCAGTAGAACCCAGAAAAGATTTGGATTAAACAAATCTGCTTTTGTTGAGTGAATAAGGTTTAAGTACTTCAATCTACTTTAAGACTCCCTCTAAACTATTTACAAGATGACAGGAGCTAAAACTGAGACATTAAACAATTGTTAGCTGTGGTCCTTGGCCTTGATAACATGTTACATTGAATTGTAAAATCTGAAGAAGCTGATTCCATCTCACAAAATCTGTTTGAGAACTAAACTAATAAATCTTAGCTTTTTCTTGTGTTCTGATAGCAGCAAACCCTAACATCTCATGAGAACACACAGCTGTTTAGCAATGGTTGACAGGGTGTCCAAAAGCTACATCTAGCACAGTCAGGGTTTCACGCTGACTGTCAAGTTCATGCATGCTTGGCTGGTTTGTGATATTTGCATAGCATAGCCGTTTTAACCTTTCCTTCTGCTTTTAAACTAATCCCCAAGACACACTGAGAAAGTTCACAGGAACAATTACAAGATGAAAGACACTCAGGACTCATCAAAAGAATTATTACTGTTATAAGTCTGTTGACAGAGGATGCAGCCAAATGGCCGATTTCACTGCTGACATGAGTGCATTCCTAGCGACTTCATTGGAAATAAATGGATGCTAATAATACAGGCTATGTCTACACTAGAAAAAGTTAGGTCGAGTTTGTTAAGTCAACTTAATAAGGTTGACTTTAAGTCGACTTAAAGGCGACCTTATTAAGTCAACTTATCAAAGTGGTTTCCATGGACGTGGACTTAGTCCCCTTTGTTAAGTTGACCTAACTGCCCTTAGGTTGACTTAATAAAGTGGACTTAAGTGTCCACACTGTACTTAGGTCAACCTAAAGGAGAGTTAGGTCAACCTAAGGAGGGTTAGGTCAACCTAACTGGCTGGTCTTACTAAGTCAACCTAAGCTTTCATTAGATCGATTTAAGGATTTTCTTAAGTCGACCTAAGGAAAGCCTGGTGTAGACAGGGACTAAATTAGGTCGACTTAAGCCTCCTTAAATCAACCTATCTTGCAAGTGTAGACATAGCCACAGATTTCGGCCCAAAGGTATCAACTAATTTGCATTTAACAAACTACCACGCCTTGGAATAAAACAATTTCAAACAAAGACGAGGGGTTGTACAGTGAAGACAAGAGGTTTCCACAATCTACGAGTCACTGATATTCAGTATCTAGGTACTGATGACCCAGAGCTGTTATTATTATTATTTTTTTACAATACTTTTAGTGCCAGAACTATCCTTTTAGTTTACAGTTAAAGCTACTAGGAAACACATTAAGCATTCATTAAGCTTGGCATCCTTTTTCGAATCACAGTAAAGCAGTTGGGCAGCTCTTGTGCAAAGGTAATACATAAGACTGAACACTGAAATAGTTGAAAAGTTGTAAGGATAAGAGAGCAGAAAATGATAGCTGTACTGATGATATTACTAGAGGCAACTGAATTATTTAAATTGAGTTAAAATTATGACTCCACACCTCAACATTTATTTACTTATATATATGAAAAGGGAATGATTATATTCTGTCTAGTTAAACTCTTTAATTTTGTTAGTATCTACCACTGTTTTATCTACACGTGTATTTGAATATTATTCTTATGCAGAACCTTAACCTTAAATGAACGTAACAATGAATTCAAAAAAATTTTAAACATGATCTGCACAGCAACCATAACCTTTATATAGTTTATTTTTATACAAATTACATTATATGCAAAGCTGGCAGTGATGCCTATAATTATGATTCCCTAACACTTTCCATTATACGTTTCTGTTTTCAGTTTACAGCTTTGCCAAACTAACTACTTGGGCTGAAATTTTCCATGTGTGCTTTCTGCCTCTAGTTGATTTTTTTAAAAAGTTTAATTGAAAATGGTTCAGCTGCTTCCAAAAATGAAGTTGGGGGTGGGAGCATGGTAGTTTTGCCAATGTTACAAATATTTTCCAACTATTTCATTGAAGAGCTCTAGCACCTCTATACTTCACAGCAGTGGCTCTCAGCCCACTCTCTCTCGTCAGGAGATCCCTCAGAATTAGGACAACAAAGGCCCAAGGATGTATGATGGGTTCTAGTAGATAGTGGCAGCCATGTTAGAGAAGCATCTTGCCCCTCCTTCAATCAACAGTTGCCTTTACTATACATTCTTATTTTTCCCCCAAAAGGTGGAGGTGGTGTGTTGGTTTATATTTTGTTTTGTTTTGTCAAGATGCCAAGATGGATGGAATAGACAATCCTGTTATTTATTTTGTCTACCAGTTAGGCCTACCTTTAAACACACCAGTTTCGGTTTACTTATCTTCAGTTTCACGCTTTTGTTTTCTAACAGGCATAATTTTAACACTGTTTTTGAACTACATCAGTAGGCCTTTTTATTTAGCCTAAGTGAGTCTTTTTGTTTTCCTTTCCCCATTAACATTTATTATAACACGCATTTGAAACATTTTCTGAATTTTATCCACTTTTTGCCCCACTGAGCTGTGTCGTGACCAGAAAGAAGCTAAAGTCAATGCCTTACATAGCCTGACAAGTACTAGTTTGCCAGGTTTTAGAGCGGCAGATAAGACTGTGCTGTGCCTTTATTTTTCCAGCAGTGAGATTGCAAGTAAGACAACATCTGCACTAGGAGAGAGGGAGGTGATTTCTATCTTATCCAAGACATAATCACATGGGCTATGTCTACACTTGTCAAAATAAGTCGACTTAGCATGTCCACATTGTAAATTGAGGTTGACTTAAAGTGGACCTTCCCAAATAGACTTAAAGCGTCCACACTGGATGCCTAAGTCGACTTCTAGGGGCTAGGTGGACCTGGGACGGGTCCATGGTGGGGGGGCACCCCTTTAAAAGTGCCAGGGGGCTCAGCATTTTCCCCATTGTACTAAAGTACATGGGGGCTAAGCAGGACAGGGACAGGGGCAGGGTACGGCAGTGGGGTGGGCAGGGCTGTGTCCTGCCCTGTGGGTGGGCACACCAGGCTCTGGCTGTGCCAGGCACGCTGGCAGGGAGGTCAGTGGGGAAGCACAGGGGACCCTTAAAGTCGACTTAGGGCTAACCCACGTTTACACTGGCTTAAGTCGACTTAATAAAGTCAGTAAGTTGACTTTAAACTAGGTTTTATAAAGTCGACTTAAAATTACCTTAAGTCGACTTAAGCAGCAGCTTAAGTCTACTTAAGGAAAGTAGTGTAGACGCAGAGTAAATTAAGTCGACTTAAGCAGGCTTAAGTCGACTTAATTTACAAGTGTAGACGCATCCATGAGTTCTCATCAAGCTGGCATTCACAAGCAACAGCACAGCCTAGTTGCCTCAAGTACAAACCTATCCAGGCCCTTGATTATGTATTTGGGGTGGTTAGCCTGTACTGCCGCTCCTGCGTTACCAAAGCTACTCTAATATTTTTAGCATGCAACCTTGATGAGAACTCGTGTCTACATGAGCTGGGAAGTACACTCCTAGCTCTAAGTATAAATGCAGCCTAAAACTCAGCACCAGAAACACAATATAATATTTTCTATCTTTTTTTCTTTTCTCTCCCCTTTTGTGTGTTTGTCTTGTTTAGTCCTCTAAGAAATAGGACAGAATTTAACTATTCTTTTATTCCCCCCCAAACAAATAGACAGACATTACCATTTTTATATCATCTATGAAGATTGTCAAAAAAAGAATTTTTGTTGTTTTTTTTCTTCCAAGATCCATCTACAAATGAAGGGAAAGGCAATAAGGGATATGATCAAAATGAAAGCCTTACTGAATACTTTACACTTCAAATATTTTAACATGTTCCTCCTTCTTTTCTGTATCTTTAATAAAAGATGTTAAAGGATGTCTAAGGGTGTGTTTGCCATAGTTCTAAGCATGCTGGGTATACAAACCCTGAATCTTGTTTAACACTGTTTAATGTGGACAGTGACAGGCTTGTGTTAAAACCTTTAACTCTTTGTGCTCATATATTCCATCTAAATTATTTCAGCATCTGTTGGCAAGCGAATTCTAGTTTGTTTTCATAATGAGTGAAATAATTGTATATATTCCATTTTAACCAACATTGAGGGAATTAATTTTAAATTTTGTGATTAAATCTGAGAGCTTTTTTCCTACTTTATCAGTATCTGGCAAAAAGTCAGTGGGGCAAAAAATGGATACATTATTTGGGCTTTTAATTTTGCTCTCAAGTTTTGAAATCCCATGATCACAAATGCAAACTCTGTTGAATTTGAAACTCCTTCTAATGTGTCAGAAGCATGTAGTTTTCTGGGAGTCTGTAATTACTGGAGATACTTCCATTCCAGAATATTGCCAGACCTCTCAGTAAACTATTCAAGGCATAACAGGAGTGCTGTGCTGGGAACTTGCACAGGAGCAGGAAAAGAAGAAGAAGCCCTTGTTGAATTTACCCTCAAACAGGTAAAGAATTCTATTTGAGTTTGCTAAGGACAAGTGCAAAAGAACAGCACAAGAATGTGGGGACAAAACCAGAAAGTTAAGGCACAACATGAGTTACATGTAGCAAGGGTTGTAAAAGGCAATAAGAAGAAGTTCCTTAAATATATTAGGAGCAAGAAAGTTGAAAGAAAATATATGTCCTGTACTTAGGAGGAAAAGAGAGCTAATAACTGATGACATCAAGAAGGCTGAGATGTTTAATACCTATTTTACAGAACACAATTAATATTAGCAACCAGGGGGAAGGAACACAAGTTAGAATAAAGACAGAATAGTTTAAAGAAAGTTTAAATAGGTTAGATGTATTGAAGTCAGTGGAGCCTGACAAAATTCCTCTGAGATTACACAGAGAACTAGCTGAAGCAATCTTGGAACGATTTGTGGTTATCTCTGAGAACTCATGGAGGAAGAGAAAGGTCCCAAAAGATTGGAGATGAGCAAACATAAGTACTTACCTTTAAAAAAGGAAACAAAAAGGACCAACGAAACTATAGACCAGTTAGTCTAACTTTGATACAGGTACTATAAAAATTATTAAACAATCAATTTATAAGCACCTAGAGTATCATAGGTTATAGGGAATAACCAGCATGGATTTGTCAAAAACAAATCATGCCAAGACAACCTAATTTCCTGCTTTGACAGGGTTACTGGTCTACTGGCCTAGGGGGAAAGCTATAGATGTGATATATCTCGATTTTAATGAGGCTTTTGACAGTCCCACATCACAGTATCATAAGCAAATTAGGGAAATGTGGCCTAAATTACATTATTACAAGGTGGATGAAAAGCTGGTTGAAAGAGCATACTCAAAGAGTAGTTATCAATGGTTTGCTGTCAGCCTGGAGGGATGTAGCTAATAGGGTTACACAGAGGTCATTCTAGTGTCTGGTACTATTCAATATTTTCATTAATGACTTATATAATGTAGTGGACAGTATCCTTATTAAGATTTGCAGATGGAAATAAATGTGAAGGGTTGCACGCACTTTGGAGAATAGGATTGGCATTCAAAATGACATTGCCGAATTGGAGAGTTGGTCTGAAATCAACACAATATCATTTAATACAGAGATGTGCAAATTACTACACTTAGGAAGGAAAAATCAAATGCACAGCTCCAAAATGGGGCCTAAATGGCTAGGTGGTAATATTGCTGGAAAAGATCTGGGGATTATAGTGAGTCACAAATTGAATATGAGTTAACAAAATGGCACAGTTGTGAAAAAAGCTAATAGAATTTTGGGGTGTATTAACATATGTAAGACAAGGGAGGTAATATTCCAACTCTGCTTGGCAGAGGTGTGGCTGCAGCTGGAGTACTATGCCCGGTTTTGGGCACTACATTCTAAAAAAGAGGTGGACAAATTGGAGAGAGTCCAGAAGAGAGCAGCAAAAATTATAAAAGATTTAGAACACATGACCTGTGAGAAAAAAGTCTTCAGAAAAGAAGGCTAAGAGGGGGCACCCGAAAACAGTTTTCAGGTATGTTAATGGCTGTTACAAGGGGGCAATGATCAATTGTTCTCCATGTCTACTAACGGTAAGACAAAAAGTAATGGGTTTAATCTGCAGCAAGAGGGATTTATGTTAGTAATTAGGAAACTCTTACAGTAAAGGTAGTTAAGATCTGAGATCAGCTACCAAGAGAGGCTCTGGAATCCCCATCACTGAAAGTTTTTAAGAGGTTGGACTTGGACAGTCACCTGTCAGGGTTTCTTTGGTCCTAACTCAGTAAAGGGGGCTGGACTAGATGATCTCCCACAGTTCCTCCCAGCACTACATTTCTCTGATTCTAAGATTGCATATTCAGAACAAAGTATGCATATTGTTTTATATCAAAAAGTGCTCTCAGAACCCTGAGCTATTTTTCATGGAAGAAAAGACCTGAGTGCCATGGAAGAGACCCCAGAATTAAACAGCAGACAGTGTGAAGCAGGCACTCCTGGAGTAATTAGAGAGGTAGTGAATAAAAGCAACCCTGAGCTGGTAAGCGAGAAACTTTGATATTTGAAACAAGCTATGATAAAATATAATCTAGATACCATTGTTTACTCCTACTTAACTGTTGTAGAAAATATTCTAAAAAATTTGATCCACATTTGGATAAAATATAGTCTTTGAAACAAATCTCTATTTAAGAGATTACAGCATGGTTGTTGTTTCTGTGAGCAGAGTGTCAGAAAGATTTTAAACTAATGGGGTGCATCTACACTAGTAAATTAAGTCGACTTAAGTAGGCTTACGTCGACTTAATTTACTCTGTGTCTACACTGGAGTTCCCTTAAGTCAACTTAAGCTGCTCCTTAAGTCGACTTAAGGAAAAATTAAGTCCACTTAATAAGACCTCGTTTTAAGTCAACTTAAAGCTTAAGTCGACTTCTTAAGTTGACTGAAACCAGTGTGGACACCCTAAGTTGACCTACAAGATAAGTTGACTTAGGGCAGGGGAAAGAGGGAGCCCCTGCTTCCTTCTCCCCAGGAAGCCGCTAGCGGCTTGTCTTGGGGAGAGCCAGTCCCGCGCAGGGCTGGTTCTCCCCAGGACCTGCAACCCACTAGCGGCTCGTCCTGGCTCCCTTCTCCCCGGGACCGCTCAGGTCCCGGGGAGGAGGAAGCACAGGGCTTCCTTCTGGCCAGGACCCCAGCAGTCCTGGCTGAAGGGAGCCCCATGGCTCCTTTCTGCCCCGGGACTGCTCGAAGGAAGCGATTGCCAGCGCGGCCCTTCAGCTGATAGGGAAACCACTGGGTTTCCCTATCAGCTGGAGCGCGGTCCTGGGCAGAAAGGAGCCGCAGGGCTCTGTTCTGGCCTGGACCACTCAGTCCCAGCTAGAAGGGAGCATGGGGATTCCTTCTGCCTGGACCTGAGCGGTCCTGGCCAGAAGGGAGCTGAGCGGTCCAGGCCAGAAGGGAGCTCCATGCTCCCTTCTCCCCTGGACCACTCCAATGCTTGCTGGCTCTCCCTGGGACAAGACCCCCTAGCCTGGGGAGCCGAGGCTCCAAAAGAGCCTTGCCTCCCCCTGGACCTAACCAGTCAACTTAGAGAGTCTAATGTAGACTCTCTAAGTCGACTTAGTAAGGCCAGCTTTAAGTCGACTTAAGAGTCCTATGTGAACTCTCTAAGTCGACTTAATAAGGTCGACTTAGTAAAGTCGACCTAAATTTCTAAGTGTAGACATAGCCATGGTGTTCCTTTGAGAAAGCAGCATGATATTTTAAGGACTCTTTAATAGCCTGGCAGAAAGGACAGAGCCCTTTCTGAGTATTATAAGGAATTAAGGCAAACCTATTTTACAGGCTGGACGAAACCTCAGTGTGAAGAGCATGATTTTAATGCGCTTTTTAGCAGAGTTCTAAATCCTGAGAAACAAAGCCCTTTGCTTGGAATTGTGGCCTGACTGAAGAGGGGAAAAAAAGTCTTCTGGTCCATTTCAGGCACTTTGGCTTTGTCTACACTAGAAAAAATTAGGTCAACTTTGTTAAGTCGACTTAATAAGGTTGACTTAAAGTCGACCTTATTAAGTCGCCTTAACAAAGTGGTTACTCTGACCCTGGACTTAGTAAGTTGACCTAACTGCCCTTAAGTCGACTTAATAAAGTCGACTTAAGGGTTAATCCATGTCCACACTGTGATTAAGTCCATTTAAGGAGTCGATTTAAGGGTTAGGTCGACCTAACCGACGGTTCTTACTATGTCAACTTAAACTTCCATAAACTCAATTTAAGGAATTTCTTAAGTCGACTTAATGAAAGTCTAGCGTGGACGGGGAGTAATTTAGGTTGACTTAAGGCTACTTAAGTCGACCTAAATTGCCAGTGTAGACGCACCCTTTGTTCTTGACTGTCGATCCTGAAAGTCATCACATCATTGTGAAGCCCTTAGTGAGAACACTAATTATCATCATTGCACTCAGGGAAACTCCAGCCAGAGACAAGTGAGATCCTGTTCTGTTCCCCCATCTTTTGCATGTTTCTTTCTGCCCCTTATTTTCTTTCCTTTTCTTAATTTCTCTCGCTCAGCTTCCCATTTGATACTGAGTTCAACTGTATCACATGGCAATCGCACAATGAGACAGTCCATCCAGCATTATCCAGGTTGAGGGAGACTAGTAAAAGAAGAGAGACCAGACCAACCAAATGTTTTCCCAGACCCCAGGCCAGGAGATGAACCAGAGCCTAGGGCAACTATTGTCGTGACTGACCTGTCATCCCAGAGCATCTATCTGTGACTAACCTGCAGCTCAGAATCCTGAACATCACCAAAAGCTGCATATCCCCCACATTTTCTACCCTCTTTTCTATGTTGTGTCTGTCTCTCTGTTAAACAGAAGAAAACATGACCATATTTTATATCTTACAATTGAATAATAAACCAACACTTTCCTCCCCATGAAGAAGGGTTGTCCAGGAAAAAGGGAGACTATTATTGATATCTTCTAGCTTAAAAGGGACTTTGATAGGCTTTGGTTACATTTGTTTTACATAATCATTCTATCTCAATTTTAAAATGCTTTATAACTTGTTTTAACTCCTTTTCTCTTGTGAATCCTAATCATGAAATCTCCAAACTTTTGTATGAATTTCTTAATGTATTTTCCAAAGAACTAAGTATTTGTCTAGCTCCAATTTCTAGCCATTGTTATAGGACAATCCAATGTCTGGAAGTTGAAGTTAGAGAAATTCAGACCAGAAATAATCTGTGGATAAGTAAACTTAAGTCTCTATCTTCCAAACACCAAACCTTCTTTAAAACTGCTTAATATTGCGCAGTTTAAGCGTAATGCTGACATCTTTGATTTTGGGACTCATTTATTCCATCTAAATTAATACAGGTAGGGTCACATCTGAGATAGGCCTATTAGGCCCCAATTATCAGAGCCTTCTCCTGCTGTCTGTTATTGTTATTGTACAGTGGGGACTTCTGTGCTTTGGATCTCCAGGTTCCATGTTGCATTGCAGCTGATGAGCCTCAAGAGGATTTCATGTGATACAATGTCTGACTTTTTTCTTGCCAAAGAACAAGATTAAAAGAATGTTAATATTGCAGAATAAAGCACTCTAGGTGATGCCATGATTAAGGTTGCTCCTTACAGAATCAGATCTTTTGTGTAGCATTATTTTTTCCTGTGTCCCTCTGCCAGCCCAAATAAAATAAGTTACATCACACAATTAAAAACAGAAGTTGATTTTACTAACTGCCCCATGGGCAATCTCAGACTTTTAGTCCTATGACTATTTTACTCAATCACTTGTGCAGAGAAGTTGTATGTAATCTAGATGTATGATTAAGGTCGTTACGGAACAGCTGTTTGTATGAGTCTTGTGGCATTAACTGAATACCTGTCAAATTAAAATGTCCAAGAGATGCATGCCCTTCACTAATGTGGTACAAGCTTGTGGCTTACTAGGTATTACAAGGTATACTTAATGGCTTTATAAGACTATATTTAATTACAGCTATCACTGTAATGCATTGTTTTATGTATTTAGCTTTATGCATTGCTAAAATTCCAACTCTGTAAATAGGGTACTAAATTCATGTTACAACTCAAAAAGATTATTTCTTTTGAACAAACAATTTATAAAACACAAAGGTGACCCCTCAGGTGACCCCTTAAGCCTCATTTCAGGAAAGCATCCCTATTTAGGTTAGTACTTAAGTATGTATATTGTGAACAGAAATTGAGCATGTGCTTTAATGCTTTCCATTATACAGCACATGCTTAATTGCTATCCTGAATCGGTACCTTTATTTGGTCTGGATGGAATATCTATAAGGAGAAACTATAAATCTCAAAAGAGCTCTATTGGTTTTTCACCAGTCACTAAGGCTATGTCTTACACCTAAAAACGCTAAGTCGACTTAGTTAAGTTGACCTAATAAAGTCGACTTAAGTCAACTTAACTAAGTCGACTTAGCGCGTCCGCACCAGAAGCCTAGGTCGACCTACAAGGGGTGCATCAAGGGAGGTGTGCCAACATGGCACCTGAGAAGGACCCAAACCCCCAACCAATCCCAATAAAAGGGGAAGTGAGCTCAGCAGCCTCCATTGTGCCTGGCAGCATGCAGCATGAGGAGGTCATGGACTGCACTCTGTTCATGCAGCTCGTCAGGATGATGCTCAACGCTTACTACGTAGTGACCAGCGCTCTCTTTGCTTGGATCACAGTGTTCCTGGACCCCGACAAAGTGGATGCAGACACCAGCACCACCACCATGCTGGCCCTGTGAGCTGACACTTTGATGGAGCACCCCAGGCCCCGTCGCCTCTGGGCACAGGAAACCAGCAGCGATTGGTGGGACTGCATTGTCCTCACCCCCTGGGACAACGACTATGCAACTTCTGCATGAGCAAGCAGACCTTCCTGGAGATGGTCCACAAGCTCACTCCGGTCCTGCAGCACACGGAAACCCGCTTCCGACCCGCCCTGCCTATCGCCAAGTGACTGGCCGTCACGCTCTGGAAGATGGCAACCCCAGACTCCTTCCACTCCGTTGCCCACCACTTTGGGTTCTGCTAGCCTGCCTTGTCACCCCAGGCAATCTGCAGGACACCATCGACGGCCTCACTGCACTCGGCTTCCCAAACTGTGGGGGCATCATGGATGGGACCCACATCCCCAGCTGAGCCCCAGAACACCGGGCCAAGGACTACCAGAATCGCAAGGGCTACAACTATGTGGTCCTGCAGGCCCTCGTAGACCACTGAGGGATCTTCACGAACATTTATGTGGGCTGGCCGGGGAAGGTGCATGACGCCCGTGTCCTCAGGAACTGTACCGGCGTATGGAGGAGGGACCTTCTTCCCCCCCACCTCGGGGGCGAGCAGGTGCCTGTCCTGATCATTGGAGATGCCACCTACCTCTTGCTTCCCTGGCTCATGAAGCCCTACACTGCAAACATGAATGCCAGCAGCAAGCTCTTCAATCGACGGCTGACCAGGTGCTGCCTGGGCATCGAGCATGCCTTCGGATGGTTCCAAGCACACTGGAGGGCCCTCCTGACACACCTACATTTGGCTGAGAACACCCTCCTGGAGGTTGTCAGCGCCTGTTCCGTGCTCCACAATCTGTGTGAGCTGCGGTGGGAAAGTGTCCCCCACTTCTGGGAGGCCGAAGCCCAATGCCTCGCCAGCTGGTTTGAGCAGCCCAATAGTGTGCCCCAGATGCAGCAAGCCCAGCAGCAAGTGGTTCTCATCCGGGAGGCGTTCAAGGACCACTTCCTCACAGAGGAGGGTTGAGGGATGTCCCAGCTACCAGGTACCCTCACCTCCCCCACCCACCCATGCCTACCCCCACCTACTCCCACCCACCCACCGTCCACACTAATAAAAAGAGCAAGACATGACATAATGGTTTCCATGTGTTTTATTTACTGGGGGAACTGGGACTTGGGGGCGTTCAGGGGGAGTGAGTGAGTTGGGGATGGGAGCGGCGGGGCTTGGGGACTGCCCTGGGGGAGGTGGGTCCCGGGCCTGCCCATGGCCTCCCCTGGTCCTGGGGCGCCAGCAATGAGGGACGCCAGGGTCCAGGGCAATGGCACCCTCGGCCAGCAGAGGTAACCTGTGCGCCTCAAGGCGCTCGAGGCTGTCTGCCTGGCACTGCATGGCGAAGCTCTGGCACTCCAGTGCAACAGTCTGGCACTCCCCAAGATCCAGCAAGCGCTGGAGCATCCCCTGTCTGGCCCTCTGGTGAGCAGCAACATCCTGCCGCCAAGCCACCACACTCACCTCCGACTACTCGGAGATCCGGACCAGGTCTCCAAGGTGCTTGTCCTGCACGCGTGGCATCCTCTTCTTCCTCCTCCTCCTGGTCGCAGCTGGCAGGGTCTCAGTAGTGGCATGTGACAAGGGCACCGGAGCTGCTGGAGAGAAGCAGAGAATAAAGTTCCTCCCGTTAGCTAGCCCGCTAGCGCAATGTGTCACCTGACAGCAGCTGCTGTGCCCTGCTGATCCCCCTGCTTCCCAATCCCTGCCCTTTGGGACAGCGCCCCCTAGGGACATGCCACCGTGCTGTGCTGCCCAGGTCACATGCAGTGCCCATGGTGGCGAGCTGCAGGCACCCCTGCCCCAGAGTTGTCTCCTGAGGCCATGTGCCAGTGGTACCTGGCACATGCTGTGTGGCCTTGCCACTCCCGACTATCCCCCCACCTCATCTCCTGATATGCCCCCCGCACCACTTGGGTGTGCCTCCCCCCTGCCACTTGGCCCCTGGCCCCTCTCCCCCATAGGAGGGCCTCCGTGCCTCCGCCCCTGTCCCCAGGACCCTGTCTGTCCCTGGGCCATGTCCCCCCACAGTGCCTGTCCCACCAGCATGCCCAGCCCTGCCTGCGGGGGGTGGGGAGGCGGAGAAGGGAGAGAGGAAGGGAGGGAGCACTCACCGGCAGGTGCCACAGGTGTGTGGCGTGATGTCCCCTCATCCAGGTCTTCTTCCTCAGGGGGAGCCTGCTCCTCCTCCTGCTCTGGGACTGGGGTGAGCTCTATGCTGGGTTCAGGGTCTGGGGCTAGTGGGGTGCCCTTCTGGCAGCTGGTGTCTCCTGGCTCCAGCTCCACATCCTCATCCACCGAGCCCTCCTCCTGGTCATCATCCAGGTAGGGGGGCTCAGTGGAATCAATGGTGTGGGCTGGAAACCCGGTGCTCCCCCCCTCAGTTAGGTGTGCAGCTCCTCGTAGTAGAGGCAGCTGGTGGTGGGAGCTGCCTCCGGGCGCAGCCTCTCCTTCTGGGCCTTGTGGTACCTCTGGAGGAGGTCTTTTATCTTGACACACACCTGCTGCATGTCTCGGGTGTACCCCTCCTCCACCAGGGCCCAATAGATGTCAGTGTACACGTCCCAGTTACAGTGGGTGCCCCCCAGATGGGAAAGCATTGCCTCTTCCCCCCATATGGCAAGGAGGGCAAGGATCTCCTGGTGAGTCCAGGATGGGGCCCATCCTGGGACATCTTCACAAGATGGCTGCTCTGGCCAGCTCTAGGAAACAGGGTGGGCCTGTGGTAGCCCAGAGCAGGCTCTTCCTGGAGCCAAGAACCCTGGGAAGAAGGTCAGGATGCCAGTTAGGTCCTAATAAGGTCGACTTTAGCGTTAGGTCGAACTAACAGGCGGGCTTTATTAATTCGACTCAAGGAAGCCCTTAAGTTGACTTAATGAAAGCCTGGTGTGGACAGGGCTTAAGTTAGGTCGACTTAAGCCTTCTCAAGTCGACCTAACTTGCCAGTGTAGACATACCCTAAGAGTGCCTATAGTTCATGAATAGATTTAATGTGACCTATCTTCATTTAATTAGTTTATTTTATGTGCAAAATAGAGCTGATCAGCAAATGACAAATTCTGCTTCACAGCAACTTTTGAGATTTTGATATTTATTTTCATTCCACTCTGGAATGAAACAAAAGACTTTCAGATGTTTCCTTGGAAAGAATTGTGTTGAAATATCCATTTTTAGATCAACACTTGGGATTTAGGAATCTAGGAAGTGTACATGTTTTAACATTAGGGATGCTGATCTAAGGCTGTGGGAAATCCAGATTCCAGTCCCTCTTCCACCAGATCATGGTGCTAAATCAACCGAGAATAGACTTGAACTTGGGTTTGCCACAGCCGTCTGTCAGCCTATTGAGAATATCTTCATGCTGCACTTCTCAAAAGAACCTTTTGGACAAAAAGTGTGTCAAAACTCATATGTTTCAGTTTTGACATAACTTCTTGTTTTAAAAATTATTTCCATCAAACATATCCCAACCAGTTCCAATACTAAACCTACATAATATCCTGTTATTTTCCTAGCCTAATTACATTTCAAGCTGGTTTTCAAAGCTGTTTCTAGAGTTGATTAGGAATATTCCTGATTGAGTGCCCTAGGCGCTGAGCTAAAGGTTGTAAAGGAACAGCTTCTTTTTTCCCCCCTCCTTCTCTCTCCCCTTCCTCCTTCTATATGAAGTAAAGCATACTCTAGACACAGCTGCTAGATCCAGGCCTGCTAGAAAGATAGGCAAGGCCTAACTTTGTGTAGTTTAAGGATCACACTGAGGCTTAGATGTGAGACAGCGTTGCACATGCCTCATAAATTTAGGCACATAGGGCACGTTAACAGCAAAAATGTAAGCACTGAGAGATCTTAGGCACTTCCAGGGGCTAAACAGGGTTCTGAGGATTTCCATTTTTAATCTACTCACCTAAAATGAGAGTTAGACAACTAAATCCTATTGGGGCTCTATGCCTAGTGTTTACTGAATCTTTATTCAGGCAAAATTGCCATTTGGCAAGTACTAAACTCTAGCATCTCATGGTAAACTCACTGGGAGGGACAGGTGCTTGGTATCTCTCAGGATTAATTAGGCCTACTAACTTCAATTAGCATTGCCTGGGAAAAGATCAAGTCAAACAGAGTGGGGGCTGCAGGATATTATCGTTTTACTGAAAGTAGACTTTAATCTATTTGATTCTCACAAATATTTAGTTATTTTAATATCAGAATTTATCGTTTTGATCATTAGAGCTGGCTGAAAAAATGTAAAAAGAGAGAGAGAGAGCAAGAAGAAGAAGATGAAGAAGGAAAAAAAAATAAATCACAGGGCTATGCCCTGCACAGCTGTAAGGAGATTCACATATGCAGCGTTTTGGAATTGCTATGTGGTCATAATATGAACCTGAAGTTTGATGTAGGTCAAGGGAGAGAATTGGAAGCCAGAAGTATTCAAAAGGTAGCTTGAGTCATTGTTCATGACCAGATGTTTACAAAATGGGCAATCTGGCTAAAAATATGATCATTTGAATGAATTTATTTTGACAGAATGGCTATAACACACACAATTAAATGAATAATAATTCTCCCTTGTAGCAAAATGAAAGTAAATATAAAACCACAGAGTTCTCTTTTCTCCCCAGTTAGATTACTGCTGGGGATGTATAAATGAAGTAAAATAGTTATAGTGGCCAAATTCCATCTACCTTCGGGTCCTGCTCCCTACCTGCATTTTCCATTGAGAAAAATAGAGCATTGCTAGCTATAATCAGTGAATATAATGCTGTCTTAAAAGTGAGCCTTCCTAATTTTTTCCTTTCTCTCTTGATTTAAGAGAAGCACTTGTATACATTGACAGACATAGCAGGATAAGAAGGACATCTTTCTTGCAAGGTAAGTTTTATTAGATCATGGATCATTCTACCACAGTGACGTTTAGTCCTTTGCTTCTCCTCACTTCAACAATAGGAACAAAGGCACTTAACTGGAATGCTGAATGGTATGTTAAGGCCAAGATTTTCAAAAACAGTTAAACTCTGATTTCAATAATTAGGTAGGCAGATTAGGCAGACAAAATGACAGATAAAATGAATCATGTTTGATTATAAAATCCTTATTCATTGGCGGCTATATGGAGGTTTACGTAATGGTGGTTGATCAGAGGGAAACATGATGTAAGTGCAGGTGCTGCATTGTAGCAAAATATTAAATATGTTCTGTAAACTGTTATTTAATATTGTTTAAACACTCATGATATGCATGGCACATATTTGCCAAAACATAAAGCTTTAGAATAAGACTGGATGGTGTTTCTTGAAGCAAGCAATGGGAACAGTGTTTGAAAAAACTCCCAAATGCATTAGTGAGTGTATATTAGTTAACACTGCATCATGATATATACCTTTTCCTGATCTGACAACTTTCAGATTTATTTTTTCTAATAGTTCTTATCTTTTCTCTCTGACTATCGTAGAGGATTGTTTATGTCTCTTGTTCATTCTTCCTCATCTCCTCTGATAATGCAAAATCTGTTTCCTCTAAGCTGATCTCTGTGGACAAATTGTTATGCTGGGGTCACACACACTTTAAATTGACACAAAGTCAAGTCCTATAATTCTGCTTTACACCGCGGTAGTAATGCAGCTGCCTATTGGAGAAAATAGAGATCAACACTGATCTTTTCTAGAGCATTCTAAAGAAAATAGTGAAGGAAAATGACTAACTACGGATAGGCTGTGTGCCACTCAAATTGTCTGTCCATTTATACTCTAGGAAAGCTGCGTTCATAGTTCTGGAGATCATATGAATAAGGCTAATATTATTAACAAGGACTTTTTCAGAGCTATTGAGTACCTCTTTAATTTTTGAGGCCAAGATTTTCAGCAGTGACTAGAGACTTTGGAGCCTCCTTTTTTCAGCAGCCAAACTTCAGACACCTTAAAGAGGCCTCAGTCTGAGAAAGTGCCAAGCACCCTCTGAAAATTGGGTCCCTTTAATGTGTTTTTAGTTTCAAATCTTGCTCTGAAAGTTTTTAACTTGTTTGTTAAAGCAAATCCTCTGAATTCTTTTTCTGTCAAATGCAAAAGATCTATGGTTAGCTGATCTTCATTGCCTCCCCTTGTTCTTTTTTTATAATGTTCATAAAGGTCTAAATATTTTTCTGTAGAAAGAATTAGGAACTGAAGTATTACTAAGAGGCCGTGTTCAAATATTCATTCACTTCTAGGTAAAAAGGTTTTCAAGACCTGTTGTAACATTTACTTTCCAAAGTATTCATCTAGTTCTTTCTTTTTAGGTCATGTATTAATATTGTTCTGATAATTTAAAATATAATATGTAGAAAAGTGTTTTGCTACTTATCTAGCTTTCAAATATGTCAAAGACTGTGGAAGAAGTTGCTGCAGTACAATTTTTGTATGTCAATTTTTATTAGCACCTTCTTTGTAGAGGTCTGCTTCTGACTGTCTTCTAATAACCTCTTAGTCAGATTCTTTGTAGAATTATGAGTTTGTGTGTTCTCCTGATCATTGTTTAATCTTTTTCCTTTTGGCAATTTTCGTGACGCGTGGTACAGTTAAAGTGAGTACAGGTTATTAAGTTACAGTGATGTAATACTCTGTTAGTGTATCTGGTAAAACACATGGGGTGCATCTACACTTGTAAATTAAGTCGACTTAAGCCTGCTTAAGTCGATTTAATTTACTCTGCGTCCACACTGGAGTTTCCTTAAGTCGACTTTAGCAGTGTGGACGCCCTAAGTCGACTTGGTCGACTTAGGGCAGGGGAGACAAGGGTGCATCACATGGCTCCCTGGAAGAAGGGAGCCACCGTGACTCCCTTGTCCTGGTGAGTCCCTGCTCCCTTCTCCCCAGACCTGCGGCTTCCCTGCAAGGGGAGCTGCGGTCTTGGGGAGAAGAGCTCCCCAGCCAGGGCTTCAGCGGGAGGGGATCCCCGCTGGAACCCTGGCTGGAGAGCCGGGGAGGCGAGCAGCTGGTCCTGTTAGGGTTCCCTTCTGCCCGGGACCTGAGAAGTCCCGAGCAGAAGGGAGCCGAATGGTCCAGGGCAGAAGGGAGACCACTCCGGGGCTTGCTGCTTGGGCAAGCCAGCCCCATGCAGGGCTGGATCTCCCCAGGACAAGCCCTCCTAGCCTGGGGAGCCAAGGCTCCAAAGGAGCTTCGCCTCCCCCTGGACCTTACTAGTCGAATTAGAGAGTCAAGTGTAGACTCTCTAAGTTGACTTAGTATGACCCACCTTAAGTCAACTTAGGAGTCCTGTGTGGACTCTCTAAGTCGACTTAATAAGGGCCACTTAAAGTCAAGTTATTAAAGTCGACTTATTTAAGTCAACCTAAATCAATAAGTGTAGACATAGCCATGGGTCCTCCTAATCTTATTTTCTTCAGTAATCACACTATGTTGATTAAGGGCTTCCCGTTTCAAGAGCTACACAGATGACTATTGAATTTTTCACACTGGGGTCTCTTTTATTGTGCATGCAGTGATATTTCGTGTCATGTTTGTAGGCTGACCCTCAGTTTGGTGGCTTAGTCATTGCGGACACCATAAGAGGTTTCTTCAGAATGAGACAAGTGCCTTTTTGACATCGTCTTAGATTCTTGCCAGTAAACCAAATGCTAACAAAACAATTATTGTTAACCAAGGCCTCTTAGTACAGGCCTTTTCGGTGGTTCTTTGATGGTAAGAGCCTCCAGGGTGCCTGACTGGCCAATGCATTTTCCATCATCTACCACTGAGATGCTCCTAATCACCAACAGCCAGAGGTTGGAATGACACGAGGTTTTTCTCTATCCAGTCTCCCTGGGATACTTAAAACATGTTTTAGTTTATATTGTATAGCTTCCTGAGTATTCATCATCTCAACAGTCCAGCTCTGCTGTCAGCAGTTTTGAAGTATTTGTTATTTTACACACTATGGATACTTTGTGCACATCAGCCATTTATTTTCCATTGAAAGAATTCTGGGAGCTTTTATTTTAAACTTATTTTCATTTCTCCTACTGTATCTGGTGAAACTGGTGTCTCACTAGGTGGCCAGAATTTTCACTTACTGCTATGAAACTGTCCTGATGTGCTCTGTTAAGGGTATTTACATGCATCACTTTATACTACAATGGTTTTTCATTCTTTCCAAGTAATTTGCAAGATTTTTGTTAATGAGCATAAAGTTGTAGATGTAGTCTTTTCCTCCATTTTGAATCCAAATGTATTATAATGATAGTTTTGGGGTTTAAATTAGGATTGTCAAATGATTAAAAAAATAGTTGCTGTTAATCTCAAGATTTAAAAAGAATAGTTGATTAATTGCAGTTTTAATCAATGTTAAACAATAATAGAATAGCACTTTAAATTTATTTAATTTTTGAATGTTTTCTACATTTTTGAAAATTGATTTCAGTTGCAACACAAAATAGAAAGCGTACAGTGCTTACCTTTTATTTTTTATTACAAATATTTGCACTGTAAAAAGATAAACAAAAGAAACAGTGTTTTTAAATTCACCTACAAGTACTATAGTGAAATCTCTTTATTGTAGAAGAGCAACTTAAAATGTAGAATTATTTTTTTATATAACTTCACTAATAAACGAAATAATGTAAAACTTTAGAGCCTACAAGTTCACTCAGTCCTACTTCTTGTTCAGCCAATCATTAAGACAAAAAAAGTTTGTTTACATTTATGGGGGATAATGCTGCCCATTTCTTATTTACAATGCCATCTGAAAGTGTGAACAGGCATTGACATGGCACTGTTGTACCCAGCAATGCAAAGTATTTCCATGCCAGCTATGTTAAACATTCATGTGCCTCTTCATACTTTGACTTGTAGAGCCTAAAGTTTTAGGCTTTACATTTTTGGGGGGGTTTTTTTCAGTGCAGTTGTGTTAAAAATAATAATTCTACATTTATAAGTTGCACTTCCACAATGAAAAGATTTCACTATGGTACTTGTATGAGGTGAATTTAAAAATACTATTTTTTCATCTTTTTTTACAATGCAAATATTTGAATAAAATAATATAAGCTGAGCACTGGACACTTTGTATTCTGTGTGGTAGTTGTTTTATTAAATGTAGAAAAACATCCAAAAATATTTATAATAATTTTAAATTCATATTCTATTATTGTTTAACAGTGCAATTAAAACTGATTAATCACAATTATTTTTTAAAAAATCTATTGAGTTTGTTTTGCATTAATCACATGCATTAACTGCAATTAATTGACAGCCCTAGTTCAAATATTGCCACTGAATAGCATCCCTGCCTCTGGCCTTTTGCATAGTTTAGCAGTCATAGCACTTTTAAAGTTTCCAGTTTTGTCTTCAGTCTAATTCTGAAAACTTCTGCCAGCATTTTTCAATCATTATATTAGGCCCTGATCCAGCAAAGCACTTAAGCACATGAATAAGCCACTGAAATCAACAGGTCTAGTCCCATGCTCAAATTTCTGCACATGCTAATATGCTTTGCTGGATTGGGACCTTGATCATTTTTTGTGTCATCTCAGTAAGTCATATTTGGTCCACTGTAATGTGATGGCTTCTCTAACATGACTCTCTCCTGAGCTGGCAAACATTGATGCATTTACTGGAAGAAAGTCAAACTGTTTTTTTTTGTTTGTTTGTTTGTTTTTTAGCTTTGTGAATCTTTCACAGAAAAAACGAAACTTTAAACAGAAAGGTAATACTGTTTTGTACTGCGAACTTTTTGCCTTACTTGTGTTAAATTTTACTATCACTTCACTAATGTTTTTCAAGTTTGTAGCATTTTCATTCTCCCAAAATGAAAAGCAATATTTGTAAAGCAAAATTCTTTTATTTAAAATGTCAAAGTCTTGCGCAAATAAGCACAGGCAAAATGAGGAACTGTTTTATCTCTTTGTCCTAAAACTGCTTCATATACAAAGGTAAAGTTGTTCAAAAATGAGTACCCCAAATTAGTCTCCTAAAGGATCACATTTTCTGAAAAGCTCTGCTTTTACTAAGATGCCTAAATAGATGCCTGAATAGACTTTCAAAAGCCCTCAACAGCAACATCTAAATAATGACAAACTGGGATTATTTGTCAGTGCTGCTTTGCAAATTTTTGCAGTTAAGCAAAAGATAGTTTTGTCTCAGAAAAGTCGCTTTTCATTTTGGAATAATGGGAAAATCCCCTTAAAAAAAAAAAAGTCTTGGCCAAATTGTTTGCAGACCTCTGTTTCCAGCATCAGTCAGACCATGTTTCTCCATAGCATATGCATCTGTTCTAATGGGTGTGATTTAATTAATGTCTCATGTCTTTGTTGCATTGATAAATTACTTTTGAAATAATGAAGTGATTAAACAACTTAAATTTTAGGCAAGTCATAGGCTTGGTATGTACAATACATCAAGTAATTTCCTGTTTCCTTTACTAATGCAAGTAGTCCCCCAAACATCAGCCCATATACTTGCCTGGGATGTGTAGATTTAATCTAACAGTCTACTTTGCACTCCACCCACATAGGCTATGTCTACACTTGCTAAAATTAGTTTGAATTAGTTAGTTTGAACTAACTAATTCGAACTAGTTTTAGTTAGCTCAAATTAGCGATCCCCATTCATTTCAATGGCCGGTTAGTTCGAACTAAGAAATTAATTCGAATTAACATGGCCACATTGGCTAATTAGAACTAGTTAGTTTGAATTAAAGCCTTACTTCTAAAGCCTTATTCGAACTTATTAGTTCGAATTAAGGAAGCCCTTAATTTGAACTAACTAAAGCCTAGTGTAGCCATGGCTTTAGATAGTTCGAATTAAGGCTCCTTAATTTAAACTAACTTGCCAGTGTAGACATAGCTTTGGAGCTTAAATACTGAAGTAGTGGATTTCACACTGAAATGAGCTGGGGATCGATGAGCCATATCATCTGAGAATTTGTAAACCTATTGTGCAGTTTTTTAGGTTTTAGAGTTCCCCAAACCACTTTGTTTGTGTACGTATTTTCTGTTTCCTTTATTTGTCAAGGGGGAAATTTACTTAAAACCAAAACCTTGTTTTTAGCTAAATGATATAATATGGTGGATGGCACTGGAAAATAACATCAGGCTTCAGGAGCAGCGTAAGTCAGTCTGACACCAGAGATCTCAAATGAAAATTGAATGCAAACTGTGGGCTCTAAAATCTCAGCATCTAACATTGGCTGCTTAGCATGCTTAATAAAGATTTCTTTCCTACAACTCTTTCTGCCTTTTGCATCCCTTACTGCTGATGGGGCCAGGTTAGGTGGAAGAAGGATATGGGAAAGGAAGCATAGGCTAGGCAATACATTTTGGAAGAATATACCTTTCCCCAAAATTAGGACTTTACAAAAATGCTGTCTGTCATGATATACTGAGGTAGATTCACCAGGATGCTTTGATTTATGCTGATTAGACCTGAGCAGGCTTTCTCATTCTGTGAAAAATTTCCAAATTGCAAACAGTCATGTCTGGACAAAAATTTTGTAAGAGAGTTGGCAACTCTTCCATTCACAGAATTGTCCAATGGTCAGGAGACCTAAATTTAAGTCCCTAATCTGCCCACTAACTGCCAGACTACCTCCCTCTCTCGATTATTTCATTACTTATACAGAAGGCAACAGCTCCAACTGGGGAGACTGAGAGCACTCCACTGTAGCTGCCAATGGTTAGGGCAATTAGATGGGCTGGGGCTGGGCCCTAGGCTGATTAGGAGTCTCACTGATTTCAAAGGAGCTCTGTACAGATGTGACGATCCTACTTATCCAAAAACAGCTGGCAGGATTGGAGATTTAGACTGCAATTTTTTCATGTCATTTATCATTCGTGAAACCATTGTTTTCCATGTTTGGATTTCTTACTTGATCTTAATTCAGTGAAGCAGGATTTTTCCTTTTGCTTTCTTTTTTTCTAATCCAATTATGGCCTATTCTTAGGGCCTGTTCCAAAGCCTAGTAAGGTCAATGGAAGGACTCCCATTGATTTCAACTTTTGGTTAAACCCCTTTCTGCAGTGCAACCACATTTGAATAGAGTTGTCCTAATGATGGCCCATTGCATTTGGATGTGTCAGAAAATGCAAGCTATGGAGTCAAACTGTCATTTTATACATTTGTATTGAAAATTGAACAATAATTTATATTTCACATTGTAACATTGTCAATTTTGAACTCAAAATATTCAGTTTCCGTGTTTTTATGCTCATTTTAGAGGTGCTGCTCCCTTCATTGTAAAGGATATGTCAATGTTTCCATCCCTGTTCTTCAGTATTTTATAGCTGAGCCATGAAATTTTACTCTGAGCTAAATTTTGGCAGGCAAAGTCTCAGTCAAGGTGTATATTTTAATACAAACTCTAAATCCTTGCAGCTGTCTTTAATTTATATTAATGACAATTTAAAATGTTTCTTGCTTTCACATTTCTAAAGAGTAACTTGACACAATAGATCGGACTTCTTTGATTTGATCTTGACTTTTACAATTTGATTGATTGCAAAGAAATGTAAATATCTACAATCTATGAGCCTGTATACTGTTTGGCGTTACCCCTCGGGGGTGTTATTCATCGAGGGGACCAGGCAGACGCCGGGTTCTTTTTCCACCGGGATTATAGCCCGGCCTTGATCTGATGGAAGGGAGGCGCTGACAGATACATCAGTAGTCAGGGGAACTAGAACTGAATAATAAAGGGTTAAACCGAGCCAGCCGATAACCCAGGTAATTACCAAAGGAATTAAGTGCTGTTTCCATAGGGGAAACAGAAAAAGGGGGAGTGGAGTGTCAGGAATTAACAGTACCATGGCAAATAACAATAGAATAGAATCAAGAGAATTATAAGTACAAAGTGTTTATTACAGATCATCTTGGGTACAAGAAGACTTATATTTTTGCTTATCTCTTTTGTTCGTGCACTCTTTTTAACTGTTACACACTTGCAAGGTTTATCTTTGCTGTTATACTATGATATTCTTGTGCTGCAGCATGCTTTAGAATTACTTGTTATTTAATAACTAAAACTATTCTTATTACTCTGCACTTGCCCCTAGCAACAAAGGGGTGCCCCTAACTTCAAAGGGGACGGCAGGCTATCTACCTGTACTCCCAGGCTGGGGTGCTAAACTGCTTGATCCCTAACCTTAGCCCAATACCTTTTACAACCTAGGTTTGGGGAACTAAAACTAACTTTTAGTTTATCCAGTTGTTAAAAGAACAACCTTCCTGCTGCAATCCCTTTAAGGGGACTGAGCCCTACACATCCCTAACCTTATACCTATCCCCCCGTACCCTCGGGGACCAGGGTGCTAAACTTCCCTTACTGTTTCAGTTACTCATATACCTGTTACTTATATACCTGTAGCTACTCTCGAACCAGTGTTCACCTAGGCCTATTGGTGATTTCTTAATACTCACCGAACTCCTTACCAACGTGTCAGTTTCGCCACCATCGGGAATCAGGTGCTGACCTTTCTTTGATAAGCTCGGGCCAACGTGCCAGTCCAGTCAGCTTCATGACTAGGACCTGACCTTTCTCTTTCTTCTCTGGACTGACCCCACTTGCTATAGTGACCGGAGCCACTGGGCGTCTTGAGTCAGTCCAAACCTGTCCGCCTCAGTGTCCCCAGAGCTGATCTTTTATAGAGCTTTAGCCCTCTGTGCCCCTCCTGTTTTTACAGGGGTTCCCACAGTCTTTGCCACATTGCCATCGATCATTTTAGTTAGCTGTCAGCCATTGATCATTTTTAGTTAGCTGTCAGCCATTGATCATTTTTAGTTAGTTGTCGAGGAGCTATCAGAGAGTTATCAGGGAGTTCTCTTCTGAGAAGAGATTGCAACCTTGTTGGGTATACGAGGCTTGTTAGGGTGCTTGTTAGGATGCTCGTTAGGGCTGCAGCTGCTCATTAGATGACGTCTGAGTTCTTGGCATAGGTTCATGTGAGCGGTTATGCTTAGGCCTTTGAAAACTGGTTCAGGCTTGGGCCTATACATGCTAACTACTACTCTTAAAAACTAGTTTCCCTTAATAATATAAATTCCCATTAACCTAACCCACTCTATACATACAATTCACTAAAAACAACATGAGGGCAGGGTTTAACAATTGAGATTATCATTCCATAGTAGGGCACAGAATAGATAGATACACACTCTGAATGAGGAGGAAATATCTGTGTGTGGCTCTCCCCTTCCCATATTCTACATCTTGTTGAATCATAGATTAGAATTGAAAGGGACCTCTGGCAGACATTTAGTCCAACCCCCTGCTCATAGCTGGACCAACTCCACTAAATCATCCCACTCAGGGCTTTGCTAATCCAGGCTTTAAAAACCTCTGAGGATGACAATTCCACCACCTCCCTCAGCAACCCATTCCAGCGCTTCACCACTCTCCTGGTGAAAAAGTGTTTCCTAATATCCAACCTCGACCTCCCCCACTGCAACTTGGAACCATTGTTCACTGTTCTGTCATCTGCCACCACTGAGAACAGCCTAACTCCATCCTTGTTGGAACCCCACCCACCCTTTCAGTTTGTAGAAAACTGTTATCATATTCCCCTGCACACCTCTTTTCTACCAACTAAATAAGCCCTAGTCCCCTCAGCTTCTCATAAATCATGTGTCCCAGCACCCTCATCTTTTTGATTGCCCTGCGGTGAACTTTCCAATTTGTCTACATCCTTTCTGTATTGAGGAGGGACCAAATTTGGCCTCACCAGTGCCAATAGAAGGGAATAATCACTTCCCTAGATCTGCTGGCAGTGTTCCTACTAATGCAGCCCAATGGTATAAAGTCCAGTGCTCAGGTACAGGTACACTTGCTTACCTTCATTTTTGGTTCTCAGAACCATGTTTGACAATAATCTTTTAGAATTTGACTGTCTTGAATTTGTCTCTTCATGTTCAGCAGCACCTTTCTAGAACCCACCTATATCATTCCCCATCTTTCACACGTGTTTACATTTTCTCCGTGAATCTTAGTCTTGCAAAGTATATTTGCCAATTCTATTAACTTGAAAGGAGATTCTTTTGAAAGCTATTGTCAGGAACAATTTGTGTTCTAGAATAGGGAAGAGACAAATTGCTGATAGTGTAAAAGGTTCAGTTGTTCAGTTCTGGTTGGATAAATATCCAAACATTGGGATGTTTATCTTGTGGTGGATTAGGGCCAGATCTTCAGTGTATGAGTACTTCAGGGGACAGTCATTTATTATGTTCTGTTTGTAGAATGCCTAGCATAATGCAGCTTTGATTTGGTTGGCCCATATTAACATTTAAATAAATAAAAATGAGCAGCTGAACCCTACCACAGCATGGGATCTCAAGAAGTGTCCCTGCTGTGTACTGGCCATGACATTACTAGTCAATGATTGCCAAACATAGATTGTTGTAATATTCCCCTTTATAGGGGAAAAGATGTATTAGGAAACCTTGGAAGGCTCGAGTCTCCCTGTCATGAATCCTTCCTTCATTACACACAACATGGCGGTATATCTGAAGCACATTTATTACTTTGCCAAAATGAAGTGTTGAAAATTGAGGTCAACTAGGCTACCTATGAGGGACCAAGCTAGTAGCGAAAGGCAGAAAGGATGTGGAAAGATGTAAATGGAGGGGGTGAGGTTCTACGGTCTCAATTGTGCAGGAGCTCAGACTAGATGATCATATTGGTCCTTTTGACCTTAAAGTCTGTGAGTCTATGAGAAGTGAAGGGAAATGATTTCCTTGAAAGACAGCAAACTGGGAGGGGAAAGCTGGGAGAAGAGGAAAAGAGATGAGAGCTAAGGCAATAAGGCTGAGATGATGGGATAGACTGAGTTTTAGTGGATCCATCTCTCTCACACTGCCAGGGCCCAAATGTGAAACTCTGTGTGTGACAAAGATCATAATTGGGATGTACATGCACACATTACACATGCAGAATATCAAAAATATATTGGAATTCTTCCTTTTGTGTAGATAACTTTCTATATCCTCAGTTTCAGGTTTATTTAAGATTTCTCATGTAAATATTTTTTAATAATAAAAGTGAGGGAAGTGCAGACATGCCTGGAAGATAGGTGTCATTGGGTGCATCTACACTTATAAATTAAGTCGACTTAAGCAGGCTTAAGTCAACTTAATTTACTCCACGTCTACACTGGGCTTTCCTTAATTCGACTTAAGCCACTCCTTAAGTCGAATGAAGGAAAAACTAGTTTGAATTAATAACACCTCATTATAATTCAAATTTTATTAAGTCGACTCAGCCAGTGTAGGTGCCCTAAGTCAACTTGGTCAACTTAGGGCGGGGGGACAGGGGAACCCCACATGGCTCCCTAGCAGAAGGGAGCCCCACTGTGGCTCCCTTGTCCCCTGGGGAGCCCCTGCTTCCTTCTCCCCAGACCCGCTGCTTCCCTGCCAGGGGAGCCGCGGTCCTGGGGAGAAGGGCTCCTCATCCACGGCTCCAGCGGGAGAGGATCCCCCACTGGAACCCTGGCTGAAGAGCCCAGGAGGCGGGCAGCTCATCCCAGTGAGAGCCAGCTGGCGCACAGCTGGCTCTGACAGGACCAAAAAGCCACTTGCGGCTTGTCCTGGCCGAGCCAGCCAGTGCATGGCTGGCTCTGCCTGGACTGAGAAGCAGCGGGCGGCTTTCCTGGCTCCCTTCTTCCCAGGACCACTCAGGGAAAAGGGAGCCCTGCTGACAGGGGTTGCCTCTGTCAGCTGGAGCATGCTCCCTTCTTGCCCGGACCCCGCGGGTCCCGGGGAGAAGTGAGCACGGGGCTCCCTTCTGGTCAGGACCAATTGGGTCCCAGCCAGAAAGGAGCAGAGCTGGGAGAGTGGGTTCTCGGTCCCAGTGGCTTCCTTTGCAGGGCTGGCTCTCCCAGGACGAGCCACCCAGCTTCTTGTCTCAGGGAGAGCCAGCTGGCTCTTGCCAGTACAAGCCGCCAGTGGCTTCCTGGTCTGGGGAGAGCTAGCCCTGCAAGGCTGGCTCTCCCTCCACATATCAAGAGAGTCTAGTGTAGACTCTCTAAGTCGACTTAATAAGGTCGACTTGAAGTTGACTTAAGAAAGTCGACCTAACTTTCTGAGTGTAGACATAGCCATTGGGACTAAATGGCTGCGTCTACACTGGTAAATTAAGTCGACTGAAGCTTGCTTAAGTCGACTTACTTTACCCTGTGTCTACACTACAGTTTCCTTAAGTCGACTTAAGCAGCTTGCTTAAGTTGACTTAAGGAAAATAAAGTCGACTTAAGGAAAATTAAGTCGACTTTATAAAACCTGCTTTTGAGTAGACCTAAGGCTTAAGTCGACTCCCTAGAGTCGACTTAAGCCAGTGTAGCCATGGGGTAGCCCTAAGTCGACTTAGGGCTACCCCAGGGCTACCCCAATGCCCTCCCTGCCAGAGCGGGGCACAGGGGTAGCCTGGCATGCCCCCCGATCTGGCAGGGCAGAGCCCTGCCCACCCTTCCCCTATGCCCTGCCAGGGTCCCTGACCCCCTTTGCCCCATTGTACTCAGGTACAATGGGGCAAAGGCTGAGCCCCCTTGCATTGGGCAAGGGGTGCCCCCCGCCCCCATGGACCTGCCCTAGGTCCCCCTAGCCCCACAAAGTCGACCTAGAGCATCCAGTGTGGATGCTCTAGGTCAACTTTCTAAGTTCCCCTTTAAGTTGACTTTATTTTTAAGTGGGGACACACTAAGTCGACTTAAAAATACAAGTGGAGACATAGCCAATGTGAGTAACATTCCTCCCAAATGAAGGACATTTTAGAAATATGAGTGATTCCCTTTTTACCTATGCTAGCCAAAGCTTTGTGTCTGCAAAATTGGCCTGGAAATCTCACAAGTAAAGGAGTTGATAATGGGGATAATTTTCTGGTGTTTCTTACTTCCGATTGGGCTGGATGTACTGCCAGAAAATGTCTGGGTATTTTTGTTTCTCTTTTTCAATGTCCCACGTGATCCAGAAAGTGCAGCAGCAGCACATTAAAATGAAAAACAACTTGGTGTTGAGAGGAACTATACGGCGCTCAAATGTTTAATTCTTTTATTTGGTATATGCTTGATTGTTTCTCCAGGAGGGAGAAATTTACTTTTAATCCTCTTCCTCTTTATGGTTTAAATGGAATCTTCAGATTTTCAGTGACTAATTTTTTTAATGTAAGGTACACAGTAATGACTGCTTAAGTATGTAATGAAAGGGATCAGATATACAAGATAAGAGAATATTTCAGAGTTATGGAAGTATAGATTATGCAGTAAAGAGAAATACAATTATTAAATTATTTTAAAATCAGTTTATCAAATTTGAGTTATATTAATTTCTAATATACTTCCATCAGTTGCACTGGAATTATGGACTTAATGGAAAAACTCAAATAATTATCAATGGATTTTTTTTTATCAGGATCAATATTCAGGATGACTTTTACCTTTTGTTGTTGTTGTTGTTGTTGTTGTTCATAATGATAGGGATAGACTAATGATAAGGCCCTTACCCAAATGGGATTAATAATCATTTTTCTGAGTAGTCATTAAAATAATGTGCAGTTTTCAGTTCACAAATCCTAACTAAATAACATTTTTTCAATGTGTTAGGTAGGGTTTTTTTTAAATTTCATAATGGTAGACATATGTGATTGTATATAGTACATGCTTTAAAATGTGTGACATTTCATGTTTAAAATTTAAAACCTCTTTTTTCTTTTTCATTTTGGGGAAAAATAAACAAAAAAACAAAAAACATATGCATGCTTTCAGTATGGAGGCATAGTTAGTCACAGCACATAAGTCTCATACATAAAGGAAAATATACATATGGATTCCATTCACATGCCCTCATGTATATATTCTAGTAAATGGGACTGCTGTGGCTATAACACATTCATCAACATTTAGGGCCAGATCCTCAACTGATGTAAATCCTCTATTGATGTAAATGGAACTTGCTTGATATGCACCAGGTGAGGATAAGAGTGGAAAGGCCACCTATAAAATGAAATAGATGTATCATGTGCTTCTAAACAAAGTATGTAAACAATATAGGAAGAGATTAATCTAGCTCCTCTTCAGCAGAGCTCTTTTGAAACAAATAATTGGAAATTCAAATTAAAGCTACCTCTGTATCTAGTTATAAAAATTCCTTTAATTCTAGGCCAACATACAGAGAGCAAGTTTGTAATTACAAAAAGAGAATGGGAGAATTTAAGACATTATAATTGAATTGCAATTCTATTAGAAACATTCTTTTAAAATATTTCATAGTAATGATTGACATGTACTGGGTAATATTCTATAAGCATGAAATAATATGTGACAGATGTGAAGCATGCAAACAGCTTGAACTTTTTCTTTGCTCCAGAATGATGAACTGTCATCCAAAAGAAAGAGGATCAGGAGTATGACCAGAGAGCTGATGGGAAATAAGACTGTTGCCTCACTAATAGCAAGACTAGAAGGGCCTCACATAAATTAAAGTCAATGGAAAGGCACTTCTTAACTTAAATAGGGGATTGACTTGGCCTCTAGTGAGAATCAGATTTCAGGTTAACAATAGCAACTGTTTTGAGTTGAATTAGCCATATGAATGATATTATATGCTTTTAAAGGATATTGGTGATAAAAAGCATAAACCCAAGGATTTCAAGGTGCTTAGGTACTATGCTAATGGGAGCCATAGAAGTAGACAAATTGATAGCTATGTCAGTCATAGCAGTACTATTTTCACATCTAGCATTTCTGGTAATGAGATCCCCAAAAAGCAATATCATGCTGCAGTTCATAGTGTAGGGTGAGTGATTAACATATACAGCCTATGTTAGCTTACTTCCTATCACCACCTCTCCCATAGACTACTGAAAGGCCAGAATAAAACACCCCAAATGTCAACATCATTGAACTTCTCAGTCTGTATGGCTCAAACTACACTTTCAGATTTGGATTTGCAATTTTGGGCGGGTAAGAGGCACTTTTATTCAAATATGCCACTTCTCTTTAGCTGCGCAGAAAAACAAAACAATCCCCAAAACAGAGTATCTACCACATTTTATATCTTAGGTGAAGAATACTATCAACATGTAGTTCAAGTTATCAAATAAACAACCAAGGTTTAACTGTATCGCTACTGGTTGTTTTATGTTTGACAATGATTAAATTTTTTAATGAGGAGAAAATTCTGCCCTCTTAGGGAAGCAAAACTGCAGAGCTGCTGTGGGGAGGAAAGGGGGAAAGAAGGAGAGTGAACAGACTGTCCATTTGTATCTTTACTCTGAGGGAACTCTCTTCAGAACACAGTCCAAAAGTGCTGGCTGTTAGATTGAGAAGGGACAGGAATATGACCAATAGAGCTGTGAATTATGTGAATTTATTGGCTAAAGCCATATATGTGGCCCAAAGGGTGAAGTGGTATCTTGAAATATCTCTGTGACTGTAGGATAGTGAAGAGGATTACATTTCTCCCCAGCCCAGTATGGGTCATCTCAAACAAAGTTTTGCTCTGTGTGCGCATGCACCGTTTTGGGGGATTGTCTCTTCAACAATTTTTAATGAAAAAAAGTCATTTTGAATGCTTCAGTGAAAAACTTTCAAACCAAAATTTCAATTTTATTTATTTATTTTCAGAAAATTTCATTTTGGTGACAAATTTACTTTCTTTCACTTCTTCAGTTGTGTTTCACTAGAAATAAGGGGTGAGAGGAAATTTCAAGCGAGTATTTAGGTTTTGCACCAAAATGAAACTTCATGAACATTCTGAAACTTTGTTGAATGGAAAACAATATTTAATTTAAAAAAAAATATTTTGATATTTTTTATGAAATACTTGACTTTAAAAAAAAAAGAAAAAAGAAAAACAGGTCTATTACATGTGCTTTCTCTGAGGGAACGTGATTTAGTTCTATGTCTCATAACCTTGATTTCTTACAGATCTAAACCCAGGCACCATTTTTCTCCAAACACAGATTTATACTAAAGAATAATTGCAAGTTCACATTGTAACATTTAGCAGTTAAAGCTGTTGTAAATTGACATAGCTCCATTGAATTCCTGGTTTGCAAGAAGCAGGTTGTAGATACTTAAACATAACATTTTCACCTGTAGTTGCAAAACTGGCTTCTTTTCAAGATAAGGCTCTTATTCTTTGGACTGTAACATAAATCTGTGTGCATATACATGCAAACAGAAAGAAAATTCTAAGTAAACTAATCTGGAAAATCTAAATTGAAAACTGTTCTGTACTATCTATATATTCAACAAATACTGTTTTAAGAGTTGAGTAGGTTAGAAAGACTTAAGTACTGGTATCTATAGAATGTTAATCTCTCAGCAAGTTTTCCCTTGTAGTGATTCTGATCAGAAAGAATTTGTTGAGATTAAAACTCAAACTGTAAATTTAAGGACTGGTTCAAAGTTCAGTGAAGTAAACAGACTCCCACTGATTTTAATGAGCTTTAGATCAGGCCCATATTTTGCAGGGTGAACTGCTGTTGGCAAAAAGTAAAGAAAATGAAACTGAATAAAGTCATGTATGGGGGGGAGGGGAAACACAAATAAAACCCATGGCATCTTTTTTCCTCATGTGAACAAGCATCTTTTTCCTGCATGGTACATATAAGAGCAGTGTTTCTATTTTTTAATATAAACTGTGTAATTGATGGGCAAAGAAAAGAAGAGCTGTGTGAATCCACTCACAGTTTATGGGTTTTAACATATAAGCAAACTTTATATGCAAACTTAAGAAGTGTATTAATAGCTTTTATTTATTTATTTATTTTTACTGAGCGTGTTAAATTCATTCTCGTTTATCCCTCATTTCATATGTATGCTCATCTTGACAACATATTTGGTTAATGGAAAAAGAACTGTATCATTAAATTATCTGAATAATTCAAACCATGATTACAAAATTATATTCGGGATATTTATCAATTGGCTCTAATTGTCAATTTTCTAAGGTTATAAATAGGCTCATTTTCTCTTTTCTATTCTTATTTTTCTTGGAAAACATTTTTAAAGACTACAAACAAACATGCTGACTCCTAAGTGCTTGTTATTTATTAATATAGCATTCACTATACATACACATGGTTATTTCCAACTACAAAAATATACATTTAAAAAAACAAACAGAAAATGGTCTAAGCAAGAATAAACTAGGGTAGTTAAGTCCTGTGCTGAAGAAGACAGTACGACAATTTCCCATCTGCTCTTCCATGAATGAAGTGGAGATCTATAATAGAGGAAACATCTGGATTACAAACAATTCCAAGTTAGATCATCACAAATCAGTAGTGGATGAAACATGAAGTTCTTCTCAGCTGTTGAATGACTTAATCCTTTCCAAGTAATATTGTAAAGGAGTAATTCTTTGTTCATGTAAATGGAATGTCTTACAATAATTTGTTTTGTGTGTTTTTATTATTTTTTCTCATCTTTGATTCAGTCTGGATCAAAGGTTAAGCAGCAAATATAATCCACTCTATATATGTAATGGGGAGCATGCACCAAAACTTTTTGTCCCAAAACAGATCTCTTTGGTCACATTTCTGGGTGAAGGAGGAAGTCAGACAAGCCTGGCTGGCCTCATATCTTTGATAAACATAGTGGAAAGGAAATTAATGACTTTATTATTCAGTTTTGTTCGTAAGCAAGGTCTCGGGTCACAAAAAAAGCATGCAAAGGGTGATGGTGGTGATTAGCCACATGACTACATCAGGGAATAGGATGACTCTATTATTTGCACATTAAAGGGTATTTTTGTATCAATTGCTATAATACTCTGCTCTCAATTGAGGAACTATCCAACTTCACATATGCCAAAAAATAGACTAGAGACACTGATGTAAAGCCTCTTTTTTTGCAAAAACACCTTTATCTTAGATACTGCCATCTCTAAACTCAACTGCTGCCAGGGTGAAACATCTGATAGCCTCTGCAGAGAGTCACATATAAGTATTAATCAACAGCAGAGTGAATGCTTGAGACAATTGTTACAAAATTAATATTTTGTAAACTCAGGAGAACTGCCACCATGTATTCACTTGAAGGTGGAAGCCTAGGAGGCACTTGTGAAAGGAATTAGGGAGTGAATTAATCAAAGAAAACGTAAAAGATGGAATCTTGGGCTTTTTTTAAAGGACTCTGATATATTATAATTGTTAAATTGATGGACTGGCCAAATTCCAGCAAGGCTTATTTATCATCAGAGGTTTAGCACAAAGTCACCTTAGAAAATGTTTTAGGCCCAGTATCTTCCAAAGCACTGAAACTTGATGATGCGAGTTGTACACTGGTATACAAATTAAAATTGTTAAATTGTTAAATGTTAAAATTATGTAATTATTTCATATACACAAACACATACACAAATCTGCACCCCTCTTGTTCAGGGTTTTCTATACATTTTAAATATTGGGCGGGGGTGGGGAGGGGGGAAGCCTACTTTGTGGTGTTTTGAACTGATTATAAAGGAAACTGGCAGAAATTTGCAGAATTAATTGTTAACCAATAGCCTGCAATGTTTTTACTGTCTGGTCAATATGCTGAATTACATGTGTATCTGCTTTTCATTGCCTTCTGTGAGAGTCCATATTCTCCTTATATTTCCACCTAAAGGTCTTTGGCTTCATTCTTTTCTGTTCCTGCCATAAAAGTTCAGCCAGATGGTCAAGAGAATAATTTTCTCCTTCACTGCAAGAATGCCTCACTCTTAAACAAAAAAGATCAGACACTTCTCTCAAATGAGCAGGCTTTGAAGGCCTGTTCAAAGGGAGAACATTGGAAGTTTGTTTACTTATTGATCTACAAACCAATGTTTTATCTTCTCATCCTGCAGAACTAAACCACTGAATGTTTTCACTCCTTTCTATGGATGCTGGATATCTTATATTGATTTATTTCTTTATCATTCTGGTATGGCTATTCCTCTCAAACAGGCAGGATATATGTGAACATTTGTAAACAAGACAAAAACTTGGTGGTTTGAAAGGATTTCAGATATTTACTTACCTTCACCTCCCTGAGTAAACTAATTGAAGGGCTCTTCAATAACTCTTCCTAGATCTGAGATAAGTGTAACCCTTTCGCCAGGCCAAGACGGTAGCAGCAAAGGACCAGGTTCTATATCTAGGGGTTCCCAAACAATGTCACAACACAAATTGGCTCAACCCCCACCCAGTCTCCTGGGAAATTACACACCATTTCCTGTGTGCCCTAGCGGGCAATACTTCCCCTCTCGCAAGAACGAGTCTGATGTGGCACATAAGACTTTTAATAAAGACTATAAAGAGGCAACATCAAAAGCAGCACTGATTGGGTTAGAGTGCAGGATTCCCATAAAACCCAGCAGACAGAACTCAGTTTACCCCAATGTACATAGTGTGTCCTTCACTTCTTCATTTGCCCCTCCCCCCCGTACTGACCATCATAGTTGTATTGTCCACTTCTAAAAAGGAGGGGAGGGTGTCCTCAGTCCTCCCCTCAAATTATCTTCTGCCACCTCCGGGTCTGCTCACGCCACCTGCTGAGAACTCCTGCCCTATGCTGGCTCCACCGCACCACCCGCTGGTCACACCCGCTGGCTGCTGGTCACACCTGCTGGCCGCTGGCTCCGCCTGCTGGCCGCTGGCTTGTCACACCCACCATCTTCTAGCACCAGTCTTCTGCTTGACTTCAGTCAGCTTTCAGTGATTTCACCTCTTCGGGAAGTTTTTGCTTCCCTGGTGATTTCAGCTCAATCAAAATAACAAAAGAGACGCCACAAGGAATCTTTAGGTCTATCCTTTAACAACCAGCAGGGAGTAGGTGTTTGCTTAACACACAGCTCCAGCAGAGCTAGTGCTCACACCCCTCCCTACCTAGCTTTACAACTCTGAAAACTAGGGTTGCTCTATTCTCCAAGTTCTCTGTTGCTGACAGTGACTTTTCCATCAGCTTCTCAGTCAATAACAGATATACAATCAAAAGGTAGCATATCATGAAAGAACAATATTTCTTTTCCCCCTTCTGCTAAAAACACCAGGTTCAGAGGATTTGAACCAGCCACACATACCATCTCCCTTCATGCCCAGCCCCTGGATGAAACTACGCTGAGTGCTATGCAAATACAAAGCCCAGGCAAATCAGTTGCCCCCCTCCCTGCTTAGCGAGGGTGCATCTACGCCTGTAAATTAAGTCGACTTAAGCCTGCTTAAATCGATTTAATTTACTCTGCGTCTACACTAAAATTAAGCTGCTGCTTAAGTCGACTTAAGGAAATTTTAAGTCGACTTTATAAAACCGAGTTTAAAGTTGACTTTACTGGCTAAGTTGACTTTATTAAGTTGACTTAAGCCAGTGTAGATGCAGAGTAGCCCTAAATCGATTTTAAGTCAACTTAAACGGCCCCCAGGGCTCTGCCAGTGACCTCCCTGCCAGGGTGTCTAGCACAGCCAGAGCCTGGCATGCCCACCCACAGGGCAGGACACAACCCTGCCCACCATGCTCCCTATGCCCTGCCCCTGTCCCTATCCTGCTCAGCCCCCATTGTACCCTGGTACAATGGGGAAAATGCTGAGCCCCCTGGCACTTTTAAAGGGGTGCCCCCCATCCCACCATGGGCCACTCTCAGGTCCACCTCACCCCTAGAAGTCGACTTAGGCGTCCACTGTGGACACTGTAAGTCAATTCGGCAAGGTCGACTTTAAGTCGACCTAATTTTATAGTTTGGACATGCTAAGTCGACTTAACAAAGTCGACTTTAACTCGACTTCGCAAAGTCGACTTATTTGGCCAAGTGTAAACATAGCCCGAGAGAGGCTCTCAGATTCTTAACCTTGCTTTCATAAGTAGGATCAAACTAGACTTCCACACTTCTGAACTCTGTGTGTATAATAAATGTCATCAAAGAGGATAAATATCTGGTCCAAAACATACACTAAAGATGAGCATCAAGTAAAACATTAATATATAATAATATGCAATTAGATTTTCACAGGCTGGAGTTCCACCACCATTTTCTCTTTTTTGTTCTTTAATTCATGATGATATTTCAACAACTTTTTCTCCAGCATACATTGACACTGTATTCACTCCCAGATGAGTGTCTTAATGACTAGGCTATGGGTTTTGAGGGGGGTTGCTGCTTTCTCCTTGCTATTGTTAGTCCATCCTTTCTCTTTGCCATTGTCTGTGTGGGCTTAGCATGCTCTGAAACACCTTCTGGATCAGGCCCTGCCGGTAAGATAGGTGAGAATCCTGCTGGGTCTTAGGCATGAGATAAATACCTTGACTGAAGCAGATGTGCACATGTTCACTGGCAGAAACTTAGGCATCTACAGAATTTTAACTCAGGGATTTTAGGTGGCAGGTGAGCAGGGTGGTTTGAGGATCTCAGTGGCTCCTAAAGGCATCTAAGTCATTTTGGGATCTAGCCCTGAATCCCAAAAGTGAATATTTGCAGATCACTCACAATTATTAAGTTAACTGTGTTTCTGCCTATTGGAAGAAGATGATTGCATCATCTCTTAATTAGTGCAACATTTCAAGCAAATGTGTAAATAAGTTTCCTGTTTACACTGAGTTTTAAAATGGTTCCTCAATACAAATTCATTTTAAGAAATCATTTCATTTTAAATAGGATAAGCAGCAACTATTGCAACCAATAAATTAAAAAAAGCAGTGTTGCTAAAGATTTTAGCAATTTTCAGCAGCAACAAAAGAAAGGAGCATGATATTATTTTGTGCATGGCAAATCTGAAGGATCTCTGGATAGAATTGTTAAATTGTACTCAGAATGGTGCCTGACACAGAAGGAAAAACAATGAAGGTCCCCACTGAAACCTGGGAATTGAGGATCAATAACAATTCCAATAGGATCTTGAAATTTTACAGTAGTCAGAGAAAAGATAGGTATACTTTCTCCATAAAGTGAACAGTAAGACCCCTCACCAGTACTTCCAGATTCATTCACCTACCTACCAATGTTACCTTGGTCTGCTTTGAATAGAGCAGAAATCATTTTTAACCTTAGGGTGATTATCTGCTACAATCAATAGGAATAAGGAGACTGAAAATCATGACAAATAGAAATAATAATGAGCATCAGCAACATCCAGAAGTTTTACCCACCATTTCAGGGAGTTTCACTCTACTTTATTGTACGTTCACTTTAGATAAAGTTCACTGTATTTGAGTGTTTAGAAAATGAACACAGAGCCACTTTGTTTTATAGCATTTGAATAAAGAAACATAAACAGCACTCTCCTGGCACCCTCGCTTCCAAAACAGATGTAAAGGATGATTTCTCTCTTGGAGTTGTGAACAGGTACATGATCTCCAGATTGATGTGGCATTTCTATCAGTTACATGATTTAATTTCATTTTATGCTGTCATTTTCAAGTAAAGAACATCATGGCAGTGGTATGTTTCAGAGCCCTTGTTCATTTTCTTTGAGTTACATAAATAAATTAAAAACATACATTGCAAGGTCAGGGAACATAATCCTGAGAACGCTTAATATTTTTTTTAACAAGGGTAGTGCTGACTGACATGTTTTTTCTTTGTTTGGTTTGGGTTTTTTAGGTAGCATTTGACCCTGGTAACACAGACTGGTTTATGACCAATAAAAGCATTCCACTATTTTCTTGCATGTAACAAAATCCTATACTTATTTTTTTTCCCCTAATGGTGATATGTCACATCACTCTATGTCAAAAAGATTTAATATACAAAAAAGTGTTATCACCAGGAGGAACACTTGATAGGTAGATGTTACTTCTGATATTTTTTAAGTGGGGTGCAAATTTATTTAACCCTTTGTATCCTGAGAATAAGTATTCTTTTCCTTGCTGCAAACACTCAGCTTTCTTCTCAGTCTTAATCCTTACCCCCTCCTTTTCTTTAAGAAGACCCCCTAACCTCTTTCAGCCTTCCGTGAAGAAAGGTTAGAAAATTAAAGGTGAAATCTGTGTCGTGACAGAATGTCCACAAGAGAATTCTGAAACACCATGGCTCCGATTCTGCAAACCTACTGGGGTAATCCCACTGAATGTGCTATGGGATTAGTCATGTGTATAAGCATTTGCAGGATCAGAAGGCTAGCCTAGAAGGCAGTCCTTTGAATATATATTATTTACAAAGTATGCTTCTTAGATGCTCTATCTTACATCACCATAGCCCAAATTTGGCTTTTATTTATATACGTGTGTATCAGAACTCTGTCAAATTCATTTTTATTTGCAGCAGTGTAACCAAGGTCAGAATATGGGCCAACATATTTTTTTTACATGGTGCTTTGATAACCCCCTCTACTCTTCATTTTTCTTGCAGGGAGAATAATTGCACTATTTATCTCTTTAAAGATGTCTTAGAAACATTGTCATCAGGAAGTTTTTAAAAGTTTTCAAATGTCTTCCATATTTTTTGTGTGTCTGTGATTCTGAGAGAGTTTAACATTGTTCTTCCACTTCCTGAGTCAGAAACTAATGAATCAGTGAAAGTATCCAAATTCTGAATACCTGATTCTGACAAAGTGGTACTTCTTTATTGTAGTTGAGTAGGCTTTTTTATGTGAACGTTCTTCTTCGCTTGCTACATGTAAGAAATATACATGTACTATATTGGGTAGAGTAGAAATAATGAAGAAAATGTCTAGACTAAAGACATATCAAGTACCAAAGACAAAGTGAACTCTTTGCCATGGCAAAAATAAATAAGGTAGAAATAAATGCCTGGGAACAGGGGTGAATTTATTAATCTTTCCTATAAAATAGTTTCCCAGAGTATACATAAACTTTAGTGTTTTGGTAAGAACAGAAATTTACAAGGAAAGGCTGGAAAGGAAAACTGATTTCTTGCTCAGTCTGCCTCTTTTTGCCTAGATAAAATTTTAAATATATATATTTAAAATCAGTTTGACACCTATAGATTGGAATTTGCAGATTATTTTCGCAAGTGGAATATCTAAAGAAATATTTAGTGAGTTGCTGTTGTGAATTTGTCTGTGTTTTTTAAGATTTCTAAATAGCTAACTCACTTGCTAGAATACTTTGTTTGGTGAGGGTGTCTACAGAATTTTACCCTGGCTTTTATTAGGCCTGATGCAAAAAGACATTTAAAAACTACAGTACCACATGTTTAACATTAGGCAGATGCTTAAGTACATGGCTTGATTGGGCCACTAAGCTTGAAGATGCCTCTTATATGAGTACTTAACTCCTAGGAAGCAAACAAATGCAGCAGCTATAGCAGAAAGGACCACGTGAGGAGGGGAGGAAGGGACCAGGAGAATTTTAAGACATGCACTCCCACACCAGATAGGAATGTGACAGTCAAATTTGTCTTTGAGTTCCTTTAAATTTGATTAAAGTACCTATGGTGTTTAACATTCCCATCCTACTACCATGAAATATTAAACAAAATGGGTTCTCCTTCCTGAGCTCCTTGTGCTAAAAAACAAGTATTTCCCCCAATTGATTGATTTAAGGTATTTCACTTATTTGATTCATTTCCCAGAATCACATTACTTGGTTTATGCTGTGATGTTATACCTGTGTCAGTCCCAGGATATTACAGAGACAAGATGGGAGAGATAATATCTTTTATTGGATCAACGTCCGTTAATGTAACTTGCATGTGTGTCTCTCTAACCAAGCCCTTCTCAAGTCAGGGAAAAGTACTCGGTGTCACAGCTAAATACAAGGTTGAATACATAGATTATTCTAAATAGCTAGCACATATTTGGGCCATTTCACCAAGACATTTGATACAGTTCCATATAGGAATTATTAGTTAAGTTACAAAAGATGGGGATTAATACGAATATAGTAAGGTGGATAAGGATAAAGGCAAGGCTACCGTGGGTCATGCTGAAGGGTGAAATGTCAAGCTGGAGGGAAGTTACTAGTGGAGTTCCTCAGGGATTGGTCTTGGGACCGATCTTATTTAAACTTTTTGTTACTGACCTTTGCACAAAAAGTGGGAATGTGCTAATTATGTTTGTGGATGACGCCAAGTTGAGATTTGGATGACCTTGTAAACTGGAGTATTAGGAACAGGATGAAATTTAATAATGGGAAGTGCAAGGTCATGCATTTAGGGACAAATAACAAGAAATTTTTCTATAAGCTTGGGTCGCATCAGTTGGAAGGGACAAAGGAAGAGAAGGACCTGGGAGTACTGATTGATCACAAGGACTGTGTCTACACTTGTTAAGCTAAGTCGACTCTCTTAAATTGACTTAACAAGGTAGACTTAAAGTCGACCTCATTAAGTCAACTTAGAGCTTTTACAACACTGCAGTTGACTGCCTGCATCCACACTGGAAGATGCTAGGTCGACGGAGGAGAGCCACAGCCAGGGAAGATCAGGCTGGGGAGAGCCTTGACTGGGGGAGATGGGGCTGGGAAGAAGGGAGCCATGGCTCAGGGGAGATGGGGCTCAGGGGAGATGGGGCTCAGGGGAAGAGAGAGCTGCAGCTGAGGAGATGGGTTGCCGGCTCCCACGTGGCAGAGGAGCCCCAGCCATGGGGGAATCCCCACATCCCTGGGTCTCCAGCTGCACAGGGTTGCCAGCTCCTACGAGGCAGAAGAGCCCCAGCTCGGGGGTTTCCCTGCGACCGGGGCTCTTCCGCCACATGGGAGCCAGGAACCCCAGACAGCTGGAGCCCCAGGGCCACGAGGGTTCCCCCGCTGGTGGGGCTCCTTTTCCGCAAGTGACCCGGCAACCCACCTCCCCAGCTGTGGCTCTCCCTTCCCCCAAGTCCCATCTCCCTCAAGCCCATCTCTCCCGAGCCATGGCTCTCTTCTTCCCAGCCCCATCTTCCCCAGCTGCGACTCTCCCCAGCTTTAGGGCATTAGGTCAACTTAGGGCATCCACACCAGCTTTAAGTCGACTTAACAAATCAACTTAGGCATTAGGTCGACCTAAAGAGTAGTAGTTATTAAGTCGACTTAAGGAAACGCTTAAATCGACTTAATAAGCACCTAGTGTGGATGTGGTTTTGTGTAGGTCGACTTAAGCATCGTTAAGTTGACTTAAGTTGCAAGTGTAGACATAGCCAAATGACTATGAGCTGCCAATACGATGTGGCTGTGAAAAAAGCTAATGCTGTCCTAGGGTACATCAGAAGAGGTATATCAAATAGAGACAGGGAAGTGTTAGTGCCATTATACAAGGCGCTGATGAGACCTCGTCTGGAATATTACATGCAGTTCTGGTTCCCCATGTTTAAAAAAGATGAATTCAAACTGGAACAGCAGAGAAGGGCCACAAGGATGATCCATGGAGTGGAAAACCTGCCTTATGAGAGGAGACTTCAGGAACTTGGCTTATTTAGCCTAATCAAAAGAATATAGAGGGGAGATATGATTGCTCTCTATAAATACATCAGAGGGATAAATACCAGGGAGGGAGATGAATTATTTGAGTATAGCACCAATGTGGATACAAAAACAAGGGGTTATAAACGTTCCATCAGGAAATTTAGTCTTGAAATTAGGCGCAGGTTTCTAACCATCAGAGGAGTAAAGTTCTGGAATAGTCTTCCAAGGGGAGCTGTGGGGGCAAAAAACATAACTTCCTTCAAAACTGAGCTTGATAAATTTATGGAGGGAATGGTACGATGGGACGGCCTAGTTTGGTAATTGGCTGACCTTTGACTACTGGTGGTAGATATACCAATGACCTAAGAAGGGAGGGTAGATGGGGAGGATTCTGAGTTATTACAGAGAATTCTTTCTTGGGTAACTGGCTGGCAAGACTTACCCACATGCTCAGCAGCAAAACTATAATTCGAAATATGACACTCCTCACTGAGACCTTGGGGGGGACTACAGGACAATGGGAGAGCCATCTGTGGAGACAGAATTGACCTCCACTAAGCCAGCCAAACAAGTTTCAGATGAAAGGGCCCTAAAGGGCCTTGGAAATTAGGGGAGGGAAAGAAGCTTGGCTTGATTAAACAGTGACACTTTCTCAAGGGGAAGAGTGGTGTTGCTGAGAAGCTGAATAGACTGATACAAAACACACCCTAGTGATGTCTGAAGAAGTTTAGGTCTGCCTGGCCCAATGTCACAAAATGGTAGGTTTCTAGATACACGTGTAGACCGTCTATGGTTTTAAATTCCTTTTCTCTTTTGTTGTGCGTTGTTCCTACTGTTAAGATAAAACAATATTTTGATTTAAAAAGTCTCTCTGGACACTCTATTCATCACTGGTTTCAGGGTTCTGAAAGGAAGATCCATAGATGCTTAACTCAGTTGGATCTGCTGGATTGATCCACAAAAAAACATTCCATGAGGGCCCAGCCTAAACAAGTGAGAATTACATGATTCCAACCCAGAAGTGGTAAAGGCATGAGGCCTCATACTTGTGGGGTTACGCTCAGAGAGACCTGAGAGGGAAAAGAGGGACTACCTCTCTAACCATGATAGGGAAGGGGGGGTGTTAAAGGGTAGCTGGATGAGTCTTCCATCCCCAGTCTGCCTGTTACTTGACCAAGGAGTCCATTTCCTTTCTCTTCTTCCTTTCCCTTCCTTCCCTTTTAACCAGTACATTTTGTTGGTTGGAATTATCATTTGCTAAAAAGAGCTAGACCATAACATTACAATTTTTAAGGGATAGTTGTCACTGATGGTAGCAAATTGGTTACCATCGGATTGATCTTCCCAGTTGGAGTAGTGCTGAGTCATAGGGAGGGCATTTGCCTTTGACTCAGTGCACTGAATACACCATTTAAGTAGGCAGTAGGCAGTCAGAGAGATGCGCAAAATACTTAAAATACCTTGCCTATTTCCCTTTGACTGCCACTGAAATCCTGCCACAGTGCAAACCTGCCCTAAGTCTACCCCAAGAAAGGAGAAGCACCTATTTTAAGAAATGACTCCCTCATGGAAAGAGGAGGAAAGGTGTCCAGGAGATATGGCTATATTTTAAAGAATCCTTATTGGGCATGCAGAAACAAACCATCTGGATGTGCAGAAAGAATAGCAAATTTGGCAGGTTGACCACCTTGGCTTAAGAAAGAAATCTTTGGGGGACTTAAACACAAAAAGGAAGATGAGAAGAAATGGAAAGTGAAATGGATAACTATGAGGAGTGTAAAAATATTGCTTCAACATGCGAGAGTGAAATCAGGAAATCCAAAGTACAATTGGAGTTGCAGCTAGCAAAGGACATGAAGGGTAACAGGAAGGTTTCTACAGGTATGTTAGCAACAAGAAGAAGGTTAGGGAAAGTGTGGGCCCCTAATGAATAGGGCAGGCAACCTAGTTGCAGATGATGTGGAAAAAGCTGGCATGCTCAATGCTTCACAGACAATTTCAGCTCACAAACTACTGCAGTGGGCAGCACAGTTTGGGGAGGAGGTGAGCAGCACGCAGTTGTGAAAGAACAGGTTGAGGACTATTTAGAAAAGCTGGACATGCACAAGTCCATGGGCCCAAATGCAATGAATCAGAGGGTTGGCTGAGGTGATTTGCAGAGCCATTAGTCATTACCTGTGAAAACTTGTGGTGATTGGGGCAGATCCTGGATGACTGGGGAAAGGCAAATGTAATGCCCATCTTTAAAAAGTGGAAGAAAGAAAATCTGGTGAACTACAGATGAGTTAGTCTCACCTCAGTCCCTGGAAAAATCATGGAGCAGGTCCTCTAGGAATCCATTTTGAAGCATTTGGAGGAGAGGATGGTAATCAGGAAGAATCAGCATGGATTCACCAAGGGCAAGTCATGATTTCCCTCTCTGGTGAGATGACTGGCTCTGTGGATGTGGGGAAAGCAGTGGACATAATATGCCTTGACTTTTTAGAAAAGTTTTTGATACAGTCTTCTACAGTATTCTTTCCTGCTAGTTAACGAAATATTGATTGGATAAATGGACTATATGGATAGAAAGCTGGCTAGATCATTGAACTCCAGAATAGATAGTGATCAATGACTCGATGTTCAGTTGATAGCCGGCAACAAGTGGAGAACCCTAAGGGGTTGGTTCTAGGACCAGTTTTGTTTAACATCTTCATAAATGATTTGGAGGATGGAGTGGATGGCACTAAGCTGGGGGGAGTGATAGATATACTGGAAGATGCTGGGTAGGATGCAGAGTGATCTAGATAGATTGGAGACTTGGGCCAAAACAAATCTGATGAGGTTCAACAGGGGCAAGTGCAGAGTTCTGACCTTAGGCGGGAAGAATCCTATACACTGCTACGGATTGGTGACCAACTGGCCAAGCAGCAGTTTGGTAGAAAATGACGTAGGGTTCGCAATGAACAATGAGCTGATAATGAGTCAGCCGTGTGCCCTTGTTGCCAAAGATGTTAATGGAATATTGGGCTGAGTAGGAGCACTACCAGCACATCAAGGGAAGTGATTATTCCCCCATATTTGGCACTGATGAGGCCACATTTGGAGTATTGTGTCCAGTTTTGGCCCCCAAACTACAAAAAGGATGTGGACAAATTGGAGAGAGGCAAGATTAAGGAGCTGGGACACATGACTTATGAGAAGAGGCTGAGGGAACTGGATGTATATAATCTGCAGAAGAGAAGATTGGGAGGGGATTTTAATAGTGCCTTCAGCTACCTGAAGGGGGTTCCAGAGGCGATGGAACTAGTCTGTTTTCAGTGGTGGCAGATGTCAGAACAGGGCACAATGGTCTTAAGTTGCAGTGGAGGAGGTCTCGGTTGGATGTTAGGAAAACCTTTTTCAGTAGGAGGGTGATGAAGCACTGGAATGGGTTACTTAGGGAGGTGGTGGAATCTCCATCCTTCAGGGTTTTTAAGGCCTAGCTTGACAAAGCCATGACTGGGTTGATTTAGTAGTGGTTGTTCCCACTTTGAGCAGGGGGTTGGACTAGATGACCTCCTGAGGTCCCTTCCAACCCTAGTTTTCTGATTCTATGATATTCCCTGTGCTGCGGTGATGGTGTATCTAGTGATGCTTGTGCTAGACAGAGTATTCGGACAAGAGCATGTCCATTAAAAACACCCTCATTTGTTTCCTTTCTGCTTTTTTTCTCTTGTTTCCTCCATACATTTGTCTTTTATAAGGCTCAGTTGTACAAACTGACTGTTTGGGAGCAGTGTAGGATCACAATAATCCAAAAGGTGCTTTAAGAGGAATTCTTTCTTGGGATAGAGTTTATTCCCCTCCATGCCTATAGTCCCTCCCATAAGCAAACCAAGGGCAATATGTAGAATGAGCAGAGCTATAGCTCTGTCTCTTCCCTTCTCTGCCCCCTTTGGTGCAAGCAGAGGGAGCATATTTGTATAATAACAGAACTTCAGGGGAAGCCTTTATCCCCTCTGGAGCAGCTAGGCTCAGTCTAACACACAAAGGCTACGTCTTCACTACACATCCCTGGTAGTGCCATGTACTGTACATGTAGCTACGCTCTGCAGTGAAAAGCAAACCATAACCCACTGCAATAGCTATGCATGGCAGTAAAAGGCTCTAGCAGAGGGGAAAGACTTGACCAGCTCCCTTGTGCGCCTTTCACTGTGTGTAGGGAACAGCCTCTGGCAGTGGAGGGGCTGTGTTTTCCATTGCCTCCCCTCTGCCAGAGCCGTTCCCTGCTGCCAGTCTTTCCTTGTGACAGGGAAGGCAGGGAGGCATTGGGCTACTATGCTGCTAAAAATAGCAGTGCAGACAGAGAGGCCCTGCTTAAGCAAACAGAGAGCTGTGTAAGCCAAGTGATGTGGTGTATACCCTCACCGTTCACGCCTGTCTTTACTCTTCTTGTCTAAGTCAGGCCTCAGCATCTCAAGTGCAATCTTAGCCATGCAGGGTAGCTATGGAGCTATGTGCTCTATGCATCTCTGAAAGAAGCAATCAGTGGAGATGTATTCAATAAAAAACTGAGTTAAATGTCAGGGAGGGGTGGTGGGGAGAGAAGGTTGAGAGAAATAATGATTTTAAATGTAGGCTTTTAAAAAAATAAATACAGGGATTAAAAAGAATGAAAATCTGCCAAATGGTAAAGGCTGAAATTGGTAATGGAAGAAATATTTTCATGCATTTAAGAGAAAGTATTGCAAGCACTAAAGAGTTTTATAATGTGTTTTATAAAGTACTTGACAGTGTCCTCCTAATGTCAATCATGCCAGAGTAATTACTAGATGTCTTCACCACTCACAGTAAAATCAGTCCCTTTGCCTATATAAAGAGAAGGAGGACTATGCCTTCCATCCTTCTTGAGGGAATGAACTCATTCTGTTCATGCTTATTCCTTTATTTTGTCTGCGCTGGGCAGTAAAGGAGCAAATAAATGCAGGGCATTTCTTCCTATGTGTTTTCCCCCACCTTCAAAGCTGCTGGATTCTCTCTCTCTCTCCCTCTGTCTCTTTTTCTCTCTCCAGATTCAATGTTGTAATGATCCTCTGCCAAAGAAGAGGTCAGTACTTTGCCCAAAATCTTTTATCTGACTTAATCCTCCTGACAGACACAAGTCCAGTGCCTGATAAAGATTTGCATTAAATACATCTGTCCCATTTTCAGTCAGGTGAACATCATCATCTTGATGGAATAGTCCAGGGTAACTGTTCAGGCATGACTTTACTGCTTACATGAAATACCATATCTAACAACTTCGGCAGCTGGGGAGCTGCTTGTTGAATTCCATTCTCTCTGGGTGGATTACACCAGCTCCCTTAGTGTGTCTCCATTTTTGCGCTAATAACAAGACTAACTACACTGTCCTGAAGGACAAAGAGCTCTGCTGCAGTTCTGCAAAGAATCCCTTATCCATACATTGACAACTGGCTAGTGAAACAAATGGTCCACAAGACATTAAATGATTGAGGGGGGGGGGGGATGGAGGAGTGGTATACACACAATTGAAAAACCCCCAAGTGCTTAATGAAAAATCTTCTAGTTCAAATCAATGAGGACTCAGCTCCCTCCATAGAAAGTAACCTGAACTCTAGCCCTGGCGGAAAATCTTGGGTGACCACAGCGTACGGTACAGCGACAAATGTGAAGTCCTTGGTGGCTGCAGGATTGTTATAGAGCAGCATAGTCCTGTGGCATGCAATGAAAGTATGGCTGCTGATCTAACGTGTAAGGGGATATGGATGTTTTTCTGGGTCCTGTGACAATAGGCAGCAGAGTCATAACTCCACTTTCTCCCTGTCCTTTGTAGGATGGCCAGAGGTGCTAGTCCATGCAGTATATATTCTCTCAGTACAAGCGCTGTGCATTCTGAAAATCAAGGGACAGCCATGTGATCAAAGCCTCTCCAAGAGCTGTATTGTAGATGCGATTCTAAAACAGAAGCTGCAGAGTTTGAGGGACACAACACAGAGCCAATATCATTAACCTTTACCATAATTTACTTCTTGGGTTCTGACCTCCCTTACTCAGATTACAGATAAATCAGGAGTGCATGAGGGGGATGGAGAATGTTCATTGTAGGTACAGAGCCAGAAAAGGAAAGATGGAAAGTAGTTCCTGTGCGGCAGGAAAAAGATATATAACTTTTCAAAGCAAAGCCTTTTCTTGCAAATGGGAGTGTATGATCCTAAAAGGGCAATTTGTCTGATCGATATATTTGGGTTCTCCTATCATTAAAGTCAGACCATTAAGTCAGCCCTTCTTTCCTTTCCCCACAAACCAGCTGAATATCACTTTGACTCCGTGTGCTTTTAGTAAACCCATATAATTATATCTTTCAAGATTGTTTTCATCTATGTGTAATGAACAACTAGCATTAAATTATCAGAAGCTGCATTTTGTGAGTATACAAAAGGAGAATTATTTCCCCTCCAACAGATTAAAATCCTCTAGAAGTAATAGAAATTCAGGAGACAGCAAAAAATGCCCAGTGAAATCAGGCACTCCGTTTTATTGGAAAAAGTTCCCTCACTTGTCTGAAACACCATTCTGCTGGGAGCAACAGCTTCTTATTTTTTTAGGTTTTCTGCCTATTAAAACTCTTTCTCATTAGTAGGGAAAACCTACTGAGTAGTGAAACAACTCCAAAAACTAGCATGTTTACTAAGAAAACTAGCCAAGAAATCCTAGACAGAAACTGCAGGGTGGCCTGCTGCACCCTTTTCAGGGAGGGGGGAGCTGAATAAGCATCCTTTTCATTCTACTAATAAAATCCAGGTGAATGCATCATATGGTCATGTAACAGATATCAATTAGTTACTTCTGTTCAGTACCGACCGGAGAATAAAGGCACCATACCTCTTAGCTCTTTAACACACTGAACTCTATAGGCTTTAAGGTTTGATAAAGAGGTGCATTTTTTCACTAGAGAAATATGAGACCTTGTTAAGCCCCCATGACTTTTAAGTAATACTGAGTTGTTTCTTAAGTACCTGTAGATGGTGCCCTTCAAATGCCTTTCTCAAGGGAGGAATTGAATTATAGAGTTGGCATCAAGAGTTGCTTTATAGTGTTAGCTAACACTCCTGAGAAAATGATGGGTATTTGCATCTTTCTTCTGCAGTAACTGCCACAATCTAGAGACCATTTGGAGTAAAAAGTACTCACTCTTGCATATAAAAATAAGGCAAATATGACTGGATATCCTGTAAAAGAAAGAGAATGGATGATCCTCTGGCTAAAGCAAACCACTGGCTGTCAAAAGACCCTGAGGGCTGTATTTTTGGCCAGGTCTACGCTACAAACTTACCTGAGTACAATTACGCTGCTGGGGGAGTGAAAAACCCATACCCCAGAGGGACACAGTTATAGAGTGTAGACAGCAATGTCAATGGGAGGGCTTCTTCCATAGCTATCATCTCTCACAGAGATGGGTTAACTACACTGAGACAAGCTCTCCTTTTAGCATAACAGCGTGTTCACCAAAGTGCTACAATGGTGCCACTATAGCTTCTTAGCTGTACACCTATCTTTTGTCTCTGCTACAAACTTGTGACTACAGGTCCTGATCAGAGTCCCATTATTTTAGGCACTGCAAAAACACTCAACCCAAACATGGTCCACGCCCTGAAGAGTTTGCAATCTAATGACTACTTGACTTTGATCATGGTATTTCACTTCTTTATTCCTCAGTTTCCTCATTTGAAAAAAAAATGAAGGTAATAATACCTACCTCACACAGTGTGGCAAAGTTTGTACTCAGTATCTCTGAGTATCATCGCAAAAAAAGCTCTGAGGAGGCTTACTTCCTTAATATTTGAAGAATGTTTAAGATTTGAGAAGGGAGCCCTATAGAAGTGCAAAATATCTCATGCACAGTTAATGGTAGAGAAACTTTGGATATGTGATGCACTTATTTAGTAGAAAATAAGCAAACATAATATCTCTTAAAATACACTTCACGAAGTACATTGCTTACAGTACTATGTTATTTAATAAATACCATGATATGCTAATTCAGGGGATTATTCTTAAATCATCATTGTGCCTTATTTTGTTACTATATATGATTTAATTATTTTTGTAATCTTTTATTTTTTAAAATAGCTACTCACTCTCTTTTGGAACTTCCAGCAGTATTGGAAGGCTCTTTCTTCTGTAGATCCTGTTGGTTAGGTAATCAGCTTGACAGTAAAATCCCTCAAATCCCAAACTTACTCAGAAATGGTCATTCAGCAGACATTAAAAATTACTTGGTACTTAACGATGTCTACTTTGCTTATCAACAGCCAAATATTCACAACAGATGTCTGCTATTTAATTCTGTTCCTATTTGTCAAAGTGCACTCTTGGCAGAGATCTGCCTCTAGGGTTGGAGTGCTGGAAAAAATGCCAGAAATGGGGGTTATTGTACTGCAATATTGACTCTTCTATTTCACTGTTTCTCAGATTCTTCTTTAGTTTTTAATACTTTCTCCTAAGTAAATGACAATGTAGTTAAATAATTATACCATGGGATCCTTATATGATCTACTCATGTATGTAATTTATACTTCTTGTCATGAGCTCACAATTTCTGGTCCTTGTAAATGAAATTGATTATGCACAAGAGAAATGTGAGTGCAAACAGACTTTATTATCCAACTGGATTTTTGTAGGTTATAGAACATAATGGTGTAGGATATATCTATTACAATACCCAGTGAGAAGTCCTCTTAAAAATGCTGCACTTTTCGTGGATCCAATGCTGCAAGCCCTCTGTGCACAGGACTCCCATTGCCCTATGTCTGAGAATCTCAAAGCACTTTACAAATGGTAATGATTTAAGCCTGATGATACTGCATGAGGTAGCTTCAGATAAAGGCCTGTATAAAGAGAACTTGAAGAATAGTCCATAGCACTAATCCACAGTCCATTGAAGTCAACAGGCTTGGCTTCAGTGGGTATTGGAGCAGCACTCCTCTCACTAACTGTTAAATGGGTAAGTAAAACTGATGGGTTATTTAGTTTAAACATTATTACAGCATACATTGTTACCTAGATTTTTTATTCAAACAACTTCCATCATCTTTAGGGTGGAGATGGTGAGACAACACTATTCCTGTTTATTCTTATCTCTTCGATTTGAACTGAATGTTTTTTCTTCTTAAAATTGGCTTGTAAACAATTCCATTGTCATTTTAAAAATCTGCACAATAATTACAAGAAGCAATGCTGATGACATAAAGAAATCATATACTTTCTAAAGCCATAAACAGTGTTCAGTCTTAAACATGTAATAATGTGGTTTCCAAATTTCACTCCTATACACACCCTTTTTAATAATTCTCCTAAAATTAATAAGAAGTCTGGACACCTAAAAGCTATTTATATAGCAGAAATTAAGCTCTTTTGTCAGATTTTATTTTGTTCCCCTAACATTCCTTATTGAAAACAAGGAAATAACTAGATCCCACCATCTATTCAGTTTACCTCAATGGCTCTGTCTTTTTTTTGCTTTATCTGGTCCTGTTTTCCATGTCGTCTTTTACATTAACCAGAAAGCTTCTCCTCTGATAGCTACCATTGGCTGGTTTTAAGCAATCATTCCAGTAAAGAGTGCTTCCAAAATGGATTCCTTTGTGTCAACACGCTCTTTCCCATAGGAAAATAGGGAACACAGAAATTATGTCAGTTCAGAGCAGCCCAGTGATATATTTTGTCTCTGATAAGTCAGTTACAGACAGCTCAGAGGAAAGCACAGTGAACAATCATGGATGAATCTGTCTGCTGAGAATTTTTTTTCCTTAGTCCTGTCACTTGATTGTTCACTTAGGCTCTAAAGCATGAGTGTTTTATGACTTAAGTACAATGGTTTTCTTTTTAAATGTGTTCCACAGGTTGGTTATATATTTTGTATTTTCTTGCATCAATTTTACATTAATTTGCTTTCAGTTTCATTCAGTGCTGCTCTTGTATTATAAATTCCAAAGGGGTAGCCGTGTTAGTCTATTGTAGAAAGACAACAGAGTCCTGTGGCACTTTTAAAGACTAACAGATTTATTTATCGCATGAGCTTTCGTCGGAGAAAATCCCACTTCGTCAGACGCTTTGAAGATAGGAAAGTTACAGAGTGGGAGGAAATTAAATGCAGGGGAGTGTATGACATAGCATCATGTCATACACTCCCCTGCATTTAATTTCCTCCCACTCTGTAACTTTCCTATCTTCAAAGCGTCTGACGAAGTGGGATTTTCTCCCACGAAAGCTCATGCGATAAATAAATCTGTTAGTCTTTAAAAGTGCCACAGGACTCTGTTGTCTTGTATTATAGGAGAGGGTAAATAAGTGTTAAATATATCTCCTCTATACCATTCATTAAGTACCTTTTAATCATCTCTTCTAAACTAAACAGTCCTAATCTCTCTAACATATAGTGACATTGTAATATTTTAACTATTATTTCTATCTCATTTTGTTTCCTATAATTTTGCTTTGTAACTGGTATTGGGCATTAAGCAGACAATCAGTGGTCTACATCATAGTTTCTCAATATGTGGTATGTGTACCCTGGGGAGTACCTGAGACACAGGCAGAGACTATGCGAGCACTGGTGAAGGAAAACCCAGAGCCATCCCTGGAGTAGGGCGAATCAGCCCCGGCTCTGCGTCATGCCAGGTCCCAGCTGCCTGTACTCTGCAAGCTGGGTTCACAGCTTGGTGGCAGCCATCTGCACCCTGGGCTGTAGCCAGGCAGCAACCTCTCATGCCTTGGATTGAGAACAGGCAGCTGCCATCTGCCCACATCCTGGGGTTCCAGGTCAATGCCACCATCATACTTCTGCAAACATACCCTTTTTAGAAAAAGAACAAAATCTTCCCTGTTGCCTTCCTTCCCCCTCCTCTTTTGCCCTCCTTCCCTGTCTCTAACTCAGCCCTTCCTCCTCTCAGATCTATGGCAAAGTATTTGGCACGTGGTACTTTATATTCCCCAGCAATAATTTGGCATGCTACTCAAAGCCTCCTAGTTTTGGCCAACATCACCTCTAGTCCAGGTATCTTCTTGAGTTGTGCACCCCTGGTGTAAAAGTGGGAGCCCACACTACCTCTGACATCTGTGATATCACAGCCTTATATACTCAGCCCTTCTTCCAATATATGGCACGCATTAGTCTATAAATATAAAATGCCATGGAAAATTGAGTGTTGGGCTGTATGTTAAAATTTTCAGAAATTAGGGGGCACTTGTTATTTAAAAGGTTGAGAAATATTGGTCTACAATGATGCTTATGTCTTTCTCTCGAGTGAATCTCAATCATTCAAGCCCCAGCAATGCATGTGGGTATTTCTTTTATTCTTTCTGCAGTGCGTTAACTTGTATTTTTGACACATTTAATCTGCCATCATGCTGCCCATTTCCCAACTTTTCAGAGATCTGCCTGCAGTCCTTCAGTCTTCTCTAATCAGATACATAACTTTGTGTTGCACGTTTTGCCTTCCTTGCCAGATCATAAAAATATATTCAATAAAATTGTTCCTTGTATGGATCCTCCTTTCTCAAGGTATCTCTCTGCTAATTAACCTTTTACCTTTTTGCTGGAAATTGGTCATTTATTGTTAAGGTGGTTTCTGTTTCTTCACCAAATCATAATTCAATAAAGTATTTCTCATCCTGTGACTTCTCAGCTTCCTTAATTACACCTTATTGAGGGACTTTATGAAAGGGTTTTTGAGAATTGATACAAAATTATTCCTTTTCACTCTCTATTTTGTTAACTGGCTAATAGATTAGACTCATTTGCACATTATATTAATTTAGGTGCTTTACAATATAATTTTATCTTGTCAACCAATTGGCTTGGTACCAAAAATAAGGCGTTCTGTTCTCTCTCCTGTTGCCCATAAGCAAGTAATCATATATTTTGCACTCCAGTCCACTGATGGTCTTTTTGGGAGGATTTTTTTTGGGGGGAAAGGGGATTTTTCAGACACAAATACCAGTTACATGTCCAATTCCCACTGATTTACAATGAGAGTTAGAAACCTAAATTGTCTTTTTAGAATGTTCTCCTTTATATAACAAAGTTAGAGGCTATAGTTTTCTGTGAGGTTATCACAGAGAGAAACAATTTCATTTTAGTCCACTAATAAATAATTGAGCAGCCTTCTCTGCTCATTGCTGAATTTCCATGCAGCCCAGAATTTCCTGTGGACTCTGTCTATGCCTCGCTTTGCAATGTTACCTCTCTCTATCTCACTTAAGAACTCTTTTCTGTTTTTTTAATGTACATATGAACATTTTATATGTATAATTTATACAATCTGATTTCAAAGAATGAACAGAAAAATGAATTAATTCAGATGGTAGAGTTGTGGTAACTAATTCTCAAGTCTAATATCACAGTCCTATTATGCCTTTTCCCTCTATTCCCCAGCCTAGCTCCTCTCTGTGGGGAGTGGGTACCCTCTTGCCCCCAAGATGGCCCCATCTACCAATTCCTCTTTCTCTCACTTAGATAACGAGCCTTCACACTCCCTTAAATAATAAGAGGATGGGGAAAAAAATAAAAAGTGTTTAACCTTTTAAAAATAGGGAGTTTTTGGAACAGGATATTAATTTTCTAAATTACTATCTGAAGCAGGACAGAACCCACATCCCTTATACTCCCTGCAGCAACCAAAACTATGTCTTCTGTGTTCTAGAGAGCTCAGTGGAAAACTTTCATCTTCTAGTGACAGCCATGAATCCATCCATGCTAATAGCTACTGGGCTGTTATCATGGTAACCTGTGCTAAGGGCTCCCCCTACAGGCAGCATGAAACTACCATGGATATAGTCAATTCTTAACAGATTAATTGTGTGTTGAATGTGTTTTGTTTCCTAAATAGTCATTGATGTTTAATAACTATAATACTTACTTCAGTACATATAGTGGCTTCTCTGTTACATAATGGTTTCCAATTAATTGTTGCAAATATATTTGAGATATATTTATCCTTTCAAAATTATTGTGATTGGGGGTCTCATGAGATTTAGTGAGATGTTTATTGTAGGATAAATGCCAACCAAATGGTAAATATATGTAGTGAGCATAGCAATAGCCACTAGATTCAGGGAATACTAATCTTTACCGTATGACAAGGTGTAATCTTTTCTCACTCTATCCCAGGTCAGAAAGTGAAGACAAGTTTCTGAATAGCACTGCTGTGTGACAGTGATTTATTTCCGTGATGCTCTGCAGTTGGACATCTATTACATAATTTAAATGCTTGTTGTCTATGAAGAACATCTGCACTGCTCTTTAACATGCAGTGAATATACATTGATGTATCTAAACTGCATTCATATATGAAGATACTATCTTTGGGATTTTAAAGCCAAATTTTTAAAACTTAGACATCTAAAAAAATGGACACCTAAATAAAATCAACTGGATCAATGAGTTATTAGCAGAGATGGCAATTGAGTCAAACCTATTTAGATCTTTATATATAAATTTAGGAGTCTAACTTTGGGCACCCAAGTTTGGAAACTGTCCCTCCTTTCCTAAAGATTGCATCCTTAAATATGAATTTCAGTTAGATGTATAAATATATATCATATATTGAAGAGCAGTACAGCAAACGTGAAGCTTGAGGTGAGCTGTGAGTCAAAATATAACACCTATTAGTATGCTAAAGTCAAACACTGTTGTGAAATTGCCATATATGTTCTAACGCTGACTTCCAGTTTTGCTGTTATACAATAGCAACTGACTTTATCAGGGTTGTTTGAACTGCATAGGTTGCCACAATAGACTGGATTCAACCTAATTTTTATCCTAATTGTTCATTAAGATAATGAATTGTACTGTAGCATGCTTAATTTCCCTGCAAGCTGGCTACTTTCACATAAACTCCACAAGAATATGGAAATAATAGGAGGTGGGCTAGTTCTGGAAATGTGGGTGTTGACATAAAAGAACTCTTTATGAGTGTTAAGAGCTCTTTTATATTGGAAAGAAGTGTATTGAATAAGACCAATTCTTGTAAATTGTAAAATGATTCCTATTTAAAACTGTACCATTGCTTCAAAATCTAAATATAGGCAGGAAATGTAATTGACTTTCTATCTGTTTGGCCTCCTTGGGTACATCAACCTGTAATAAAAAACTCACGGCACTGCGTCTGGGAGTCCGGGTCAGCTGACTCAGGTTTACAGATCTTGGGGTGCTGGACTATAAGATTGCAGTGTTGATGTTCAGGCTCGGACTGGAGTCTGGGCTCTGAGACCCTCCCCTGCCCTCGTGGAGTCTCAGAATCTGGACTCCAGCCCTATCCCAATGTCTACATTGCTGTTCTATAGTCCTGCAGCCCAATCTCCATGATCCTGAGTCAGCTAACAGTCCTGAACCTCTTATCACAGTAAAACAAACACCATAACCTCAGCCATGCAGAGCATAATGCCATCCAAAGCCTCAGAAACGACTCTGACATTATTATTAAGGAGGCTGACAAGGGAGGTGCCGTCATCATCATGAATAAATCGGATTACAATCAGGAGGCTTATAAACAACTGTCCAACACAATGTTCTACAAACCACTCCTCTCTGAACCCACTGAGGAATACCAAAAGGAACTTCACCTTGTACGCAAGAAACTCCCCAAAGCAGCACAGGAACAATCAAGACAGACACACCACCAGAACCCCGACCAGGGATATTCTATTTACCACCAAAAATACCTAAAAAAGGAAACCCAGGATGCCCCATCATCTCAGGCATTGGCATGCTTACAGCAGGATTATCTGGCTATGTGGACTCTCTCTTCAGACCCTATGCTATCAAAACACTTAGCTATCTGAGAGACACTATGGATTTCCTGAGAAAAATCCAATCCATTGGTGAACTTCCAGATAATGCCATCCTGGCCTTTATGGACGTAAAGGCTCTTTACGCCAACATCCCACACAAAGATGGATTACAAGCCATTAGAAGAACTATCCAAGATGATGTCATAGCTAAACTTGTGGCTGGACTTTGTATTCACCCACAACCATTTCAGATTTGAAGATAATTTATATCTTCAAGTCAGCGGCACTTCTATGGGTACCTGCATGGCCCCAAAATATGTCAACATCTTTATGGCTGACTTAGAACAAAGCTTCCTCACATCTCATGACAAAGCACCTCTACTTTACTCACACTATATTGATGACATCTTCATCATCGGACCCACGGTAAGAATGCCCTTGAAGATTTCCATAGAGATTTCAACAATTTCCACTCCACAATCAAACTTAGCTTGGAATAATCCACACAGGAGACCCACTTTCTGGACACTACTGTGCAAATTAGTGATGGGCACATAAAGACCATCCTATACCGAAAACCTACTGATCGCTATAGTTACCTTCATCCCTCAAACTTTCATCCAAGACACACCACATGAGCCATTGTCTATAGTCAAGCCCTAAGATATAACCGCATTTGCTCTGATCCCTCAGACAGAAACAGACAGTTTCTGGATCTCTATCGAGCATTCTTAAAACTAAAGTACCCACCCGCAGAAGTGGAGAAACAGACTGACAGAGCCAGACGGTACTCAGATGTCAACTACTACAGGATAAACCCAAGGAAAAAAAACAACAGTACATCATTGGTCACCACCTACAACCCCCAAGTCAGACCTCTTCAGCACATCATAAAAGATCCACAGCCTATTCTTCAAGACGATCCCTCATTCTCTTAAGCCTTGGGAGACAGACCTCTCCTTGCTTACAGACAGCACCCCAACCTTAAATGGATACTCACCAGCAACTACAGATCAAACAACAGAAACATTAAAGCAGGAATATATCCCTGCAACAGACCACGCTGCCAACTTTGCCCTCATATCTACACTGAAGACACCATCACAGGACCAAATCAAGCCACCTACTCCATCAAGGGCTCATTCACCTGCTCATCCACCAATGTGATTTATGTCATCATGTGCCAGAAATGCCCGTCTTCCTTATATATTGGACAAACAGGACAGTCTCTGCACAAAAGCATAAATGCATGCAAATCTGACATCAGAAATTGCAACACTAAAAAACCAATAGGGGAACATTTCAAACTCTCTGCTCACTCCATTGATGACTTGCTAATAGCTGTGCTGAAACAGATGAATAACAAATCACAGCTTCAAAGAGAAACTGCAGAACTCGAATTTATATGCAAATTTGACTCAGTTGCCTTGGGGTTAAACAGGGACTATGGATTTTTCACTCATTACAACAGGTGATTTGACCTCACCTTCCTCTACGTGCTGTTCCCCAGTGTTTGAATCTTAACATCTATTTTGATTTGCTGTTACAGCCTGACCTGATCCTATGTCATACACTTCCCTGCACTTGATTTCCTCCCATTCTGTAAATTTCCCATCTTCAAAGCATCTGACGAAGTGGGATTTTCTCCCACGAAAGCTCATGTGATAAATAAATCTGTTAGTCTTTAAAAGTGCCACAGGACTCTGTTTGTTTTTCTGCAATAGACTAACATGGCTACCCCCTTTGGATCTTATCACAGTGCAGATGTATCTTTATTCTGGGCTTAAAGTGAACACAACAAGAATGTTGTATCTTTTCCTTCCTGAATTCTGTAAGGTCTGGGGTTGTTTCTTTTCTAATATGAATTTGGTGGCATTACTGACTGAAGAGCAGGTCAAAGAAGACAATTTATATTTTGTCCTGAAGATGCTGAGTGTGGGAGTGGATGAGGGTGGGGCAGGATATGAGCAATTCTCCTTCATTTGAAGTCTTCAGATGGAAAGTGGCTATCTTCCTAATTGAGATGACGTAATTCAAACAGAATTTGAGGGTTTCATGAAGAATTTACTGGTTGAAGTTCTGTGGCCTACATAACACATGAGGTTCAATTTTAGATGATCACAATGGTCCCATCTGGCTTTATAATCTTTAATCTATGGCTATTCCAGTCTCTTTTATTCGTGAGTTCCACAACTGAAGGCCAGTTATCAAGAAAACTGTCCCCTGAGCAATGGCCTTCTTTTGTTCCCATGGGAAATGGCTTTTATCTCTACATGGTACCATGTGTCCTTGGTTAAGTTTTTCACTAAACAGAAACTCTTTAGAGACAAATTCTATTGATCAGTCCTGTACTAGTCACATAACAGTAATATTGATTTTCATGAAAGCTTAGAGAGTCATCTTTATGTATTCAAAGTAGGGATGTAAAAGGTTAATCATTTAAATATTTAAATGGTTAATCAGCTGTGTAAACATTTTAAACAGCTGATTACCATTTCAACTGGGGGGCCAAGCAGAGCGGCAACTGGATTGGCTCCCAGCCAGTGACAGCAGTTGTCAGTTTTTAATGGTGGGGAAGCGCAACCTAATGCGTGAGGGGAGAAGGCAACTTACAGCTGGGCTTGGCTCCCAGCAAATAGTAGGAAGCCCAGTGAGGCAGGGAGGTGAGCTGCAGGGGCTCAGTAAGTGATGTGTAGCCCAATGAGGGGCAGGGAAGGTGAGCCACAGCTGTGCTTAGCTTCCCCCTCCCCCCCCCCCCGAGCGACATGGAGCAGGGAGAGATGAGCCGCAAGTGGGCTCAGCTCCCCACAAGTTGGGGAGGCACAGAGTTCAACAGTAGGGGTTGGAGGGTAAGCCATAATTGAGCTTGGCTTGGCTCCCTGCTAGCAAGAGCTACTCGGCAGGCTTGCCCCCACTTCCCACCAGTGTTTAACCATTTACATTTTAAATATAATGTAATGAATGTTAAACATTCTGTTTTTAGAACATTTAAGCTACATTTTAAATTAAACTACATTTTGCGTCCCTAATTCAAAGTTTGCATGTCTGAGAGATTCAGATCTTAAGTGGTGGACCCCAGTGAGATTTAGTCTGCAATCTGGTTTTTCTCTTTAAAAAAAAACAAAAAACTTTCCAAGTAATTATTCCTGCAAGCCTCGCATCTTTTTAGTGCATGTATTACCACTTTTACTGGCAATGAAATATAAACTATTCCAGTTAATAATAAATATTAACAATCTGGAGGAGAGAACCAGTGGAATATTGCCATGTTTAGATCATTTTTCTGGCTGGCTCTCAGCTCTGTAGCTGCTGTTGGAAAATCATTTAATTTGGGCTTTAATTTGGGCCGGTCTCTTAAAAAAATAAAATTAAAAAAAAATCCCATAAGTGTCAGTTAGAGAATACAGCCTTTTAATTGTTCTTTCCCCTAGAACACTTTCTGATTCTCTATTAATATTCAGATAATGTAAAGATGCTGAAGTGAAATGTAGTATCTGTACTGCTTGTACAGATAAATCATTGTGTTCAAATCCTAAAACAAAACTTTATGCTGGAAATATAAACGTAGGTAGACAGGCCAAAAGCCAGGATTCACGCAGTCTGCAAAAATGTGCAGAGAAATAGAAGGGCAGTAAATGACCGTAATTTTAATACTAGTCGAAGGACTATGGGAACGGAGAAGTGTTTTAATAAATACCATACACAGGGAGAAAAGTTCTAATTAGAGAATGGCTCCATTCTAATGGTTGCTGATGTGAGCTGAAGCTAAAGCCACTAGAAGTGCACATCTTAGGAAGCAGGTGTGTATAAATAGTGTTTATCAGAGCTGAAATAGGGCATAATGTAGAAAATAGATGCAGTGACTGAAGTCCATAGACCAAACATAGAAATATTAAAATGATTTACCTATGCTAGTGTTTGTACTTGCCTTAACTATATCCATCTTCCTAGTTATTAATGACTTAAAAATGGCTGAGATAGTGAATTACATTTAAAAAATATGTATTGGAAAAGAACAACTAAAGAATATCTTAGAAAATGTGAATATACACAAATTAAACAGTGTGGATAACATGCACCGAATGTATTTTAATACCCTTGGTAGCAAACTAATTCTACCATTAACATTTATATTTGAAAAGTCAGTCAAAACTGGAGAGGTAGGCGGAAAAAAAAAGAATCACATAATAAGATTTACTAAAAAGGGGGGGGAAATGATTTTTTAAGTTACTTCTCCCTAGGTATTCGATTCTAGTAAACAAATATGTAAAGCTGTCAAACAATTTTAAAAATTAATCATGATTAATCACAAGATTTTAAAAAAATCATAATTATTCACAGTTTTAATTGCACTGTTAAACAATAATACAATACCATTTGTTTTTATACGTTTGGGAATTTTCTACATCTTAAAACGTATCGTTTTAATTACAATGCAGAATACAAAGCGTGCAGTGCTCACTTTACGTTATCTTATTACAAATATTTGCATCATAAAAAAGAAACAAAGTATTTAAAAATTTGCTCATACAAGTACTGTAATGCAATCTTTGTCATGACAGCGGAACTTACAAATGTAGAGTTAATTTTTGTACTTTAACTGTACTCCAAAACAAAATGTTAAACTTTCAGAGCCTATAAATCCACTGTGTTTTACTTCTTGTTCAGTCAATTGCTAAGACAAACAAGTTTGTTCAGCTTTATGGGAGGTAACCCTGCATGATTTTTATTTACAATGTCACCTGAAAGTGAGAAAAGGGATTCACATGGCTTTGCCAAGTATTTACATGCCAGATATACTAAATATACTTATGTCCCTTCATGCTTGGACTGCCATTCCAAAGAACATACTTCCGTGCTGATGATGGGTTGTGCTCAATAACAATCCAAAGCAGTCTGGACTGACACCGGTTCACTTTCATCATATAAGTCAGATATCACCAAAAGACAGTTGATTTTCTTATTTCATTGTTCTGTAGTTTCTGCATTGAAGTGTTGGTCTTTTAAGAATTTTGGCACCTCTCGACCTGCTGCTCACAGACAGAGAAGAATTGATCGGGGAAGTAGAAATGAATGGCAACCTGGGCAGCAGTGACCATAAGATGGTAGAATTCAGGATCCTGATCAAAGGAAGAAAGGAAAGAAGCAGAACACACACCCTGGACTTCAGAAAAGCAGATTTTGGCTCCCTCAGGGAACTGATGGGCAGGATCCCTTGGGAGGTTGATCTGAAGGGGAAAGGTGTCCAAGAGAGCTAGCTGTATTTTAAAAAAAACCCTGCTAGGGGGACAGGGAGATACCATTCCGATGTGCAGAAAGAACAGCAAATATGGAAGGCACCCAGCATGGCTTAGCAGAGAATTCTGTGATGAGCTGAAACATAAAAGGGAAGCTTACAAGAAGTGGAAGCTTGGACAGATGACGAGGGAGGCATATAAAGATATTGCTCAGGCCTGCAGGGATAAAATCAGAAAGGCCAAAGGGAACTTAGAGTTGCAGCTCGCAAGGGATGTGAAGGGTAACAGGAAGGGGTTCTACAAGTTGTCAGTAACAAGAAGAGAATCAGGGATGCTGTAGGTCCCTCACTGAATGGGGCAGGTATCCTCGTGGTAGATGATGCAAAAAAGGCTGAATTACTCAATGCTTTTTTTACCTCAGTCTTCACAGGCAGGGTCAGCTACCCGGCTACTACATTGGGTAACACTGAATGGAGAGAAGTAGAGCAGCCCTTGGTGATGGAAGGTCAGGTCAGTTAGAGACTATTTAGAGAAGTTGGCTGTGCACAAGTCTATGGGCTGCATGAACTGCATCTGAGAGTGCTGAGGGAGTTGGCCGAGGTCATTCCAGAGCCGCTGGCCATTATCTTTAAAAACTCGTGGCGAATGAGGGAGATCCTGGATGACTGGAAAAAGTCAAATATAGTACCTATCTTCAAGAAAGGGAAAAAGGAGGATGCAGAGAACTACAGACCAATTAGCCTCACCTCAATCCCTGGGAAAATCATGGAGCAGGTCCTCAAAGAATCCATCCTGAAACACTTGGAGGAAAATAGAGTGATCAGGAACAGTCAGCATGGATTCACCATGGGCAAATCATGCCTGACCAACCTGATTTCCTTCTATGATGAGATGACTAGATTTATGGATGTGGGAATAGCTGTTGATATGATATACCTTGACTTTAGCAAAGCTTTTGATACTGTTTTCCACAGCATTCTTGTCAGCAAGTTAAGGAAGTATGGGTTGGATGAATGGACTGTAAGGTGGATAGAAAACTGGCTAGATCATAGGGCTCAGCAGGTAGAGATCAATGGATCAATGTCTAGTTGGCAACAAGTAACCAGTGGAGTGCCCCATGGGTCGGTCCTGCGGCCGGTTCTGTTCAACATCTTCAGGGACAGGATTCAGGGAGGCCTAGACAAATTGGAGCATTGAGCCAAAAGAAATCTCATGAGGTTCAACAAGACAAGGGCAAAGTCCTGCACTGATGATGGAAAAATCCCATGTACTGCAACAGGCTGGGGACCAACTGGCTAAGTAGCAGCACTGTAGAAAAGGACATGGGTTATGGTGGACGGGAAGCTAGATATGAGTCAACAGTTTGCTCTTGTTGCCAAAAAGTCCAATGGCATATTGGGCTGCATCAGTAGGAGTATTGCCAGCAGATCGAGGGTTGTGATTATTCCCCTCTATTCGGCACTGGTGAGGCCGCATCTGGAATACTGTGTCCAGTTGTGGGCTCCCCACTACAGAAAGGATGTGGACAATTAGAAAGAGCCCAGCAGAGGGCAACGAAAATGATTAGGGGGCTGGGTCACATGACTTATGAGGAGAGATTGAAGGAACTAGACTTATTTAGTCTGCAGAAGAGAAGACTGAGGGGGGATTTGGTAGCAACCTTCATCTACTTGAAGGGGTGCTCCAAAGAGGAGGGAGCTAGGCTGTTCTCGGTAGTAACAGAGGACAGAACAAGGAGCAATGGTTTCAAGTTGCAGCTCAGGAGGTCAAGGTTGGATATTAGGAAAACCTTTCTCACTAGGAGGGTGATAAAGCATTGGAATGGGTTACCTAGGGAGGTGGCAGAATCTCTGTCTCTGGAAACATTTAAGGCTCAGTTAGAAACTCTGGCTGGGATGATTTAGTGGGAGTGGCCCTGCTTTTAGCAAGGGGTTGGATTAGAGGTCCCTTCCAACCCTATGATTTTATGATTCTATGATTCTATATTACTCAGCTCATCCCTCTCAGATTTTGGAAGGCACTTTTTATTCTTAAACCTTGGATTGAATGCTCTAGCTATCTTTAGAAATATCACACTTCTCTGCATCCCCCCCCTCCCTTTTTGTCAAATTTGCAGTGACTGTTCTTAAATCAAACAATATATTAATTTGTCATCTGAGACTTCCATAGCGTAAAATACATGGCAGATTTAATTAATGTCTTATATATATAAAAAAAGCATCATTTGTTCTCTGTACTGGTAGCCAAAAAATGAAAGGGCATGCAAATGTCTGGTATATCTTGCACATAAATATCTTGCAATACCAGTTACAACTGTGCCACGCATATAGCTTCCCCCCCCCCCTTCAGATAACATTGTAAATAAGAAGCAGGCAATATTATCTCTTGTAAATGTAAACAATCTTGTTTGTCTTAGCCATTGCTGAACAAGCACGACTGAGTGAATGACTTGTAGATTCTAAAGGTTTATATTTTATTTTGAATGCAGTTATGTAAAAAAAAAACCCTCTACATTTGTAAATTGCGTTTCAGGATAGTCTGCACTACATAGTTTGTATGAGACTGTCACAGGATTCACCCTAGGGTATGATCTGTATAATTTTCCTGTTCACTTTTACAATGTAATCATATGATTTGATGCCTAATATGCCATGCAATGTGTTCCTTTGTGAATGCACATACATGCTCTGTGTATTGCTATGGGATCATGTTTCCTGCAGTATCATACATGTACAGATGTGAAACATGTCCCCATAAATTTCACATGAGGGGACAGACACACAGAGCGGTCTCCCAGCACATAAACAGAAAGGATGCATCAGAAAGGCTATGCAAACTACGGGTTTCAGACAAATAGGGAAGAGATCACCTGACCCCCAGGGGGAAGGAGGATGTTTGGAGAAGCAAGTACACACACTTTGAACTGTTTGAGGCTTTTTGCCAGAGAAACACCATCTTGAAACATCTCTATCTACAAGCAAAGACAGCGTCCCGAATTTGAGTGGTAAGCCAAGCATAATTGTTGTAGTGATTTTAGGTTAGATTGTGAATTAACTTTTATTCGGTTGTGGTAACTCCTGACTGACTAATTAAATGATTGTGCATTGATTTGATATATACTCACTTACAATCATGTTTTAATCAATAAGCTAGTGTTTGTTTTATTTAAAGCTATGTGGACGTTAGAGAGTATGAAAGAGCAAAAGTTTTTGGCATTTCAGTTTCTTTGTAAAATTGATGGACCTGATGTATATGAGCTTGCAGTATTCTGGAAGGGTCCTCATCCCTAAAGGGATGGAAGTTCCTTGTGTGGTATCTGGGGGTTGGGGGTGCTTGTTGGGGGAAGGTGCACATCCACTGCCTGGGACTGATTACACACAAGAGGCTGGCGTGGACTGATCCAGGAGTGTGGGTTCACCTAGTAAAGTGGGGTAAATCAGGGTCCTGGAATGGGCAACGAGGGAGGCACAGTGACACACCAGACCAGATAGCGGGAGGGAAACGTCACAGAGTTGAAAAATACATTGAAAAATACTATTACAGTCTAAATATTTGTAATAAAAATTATATAAAGTGCGCACTGTACACTTTGTATCCTGCGCTATAAATGAAATCAATAGAAAAACAAAAATGTGTAATAAATTTAAATTGGTATTTTTATTGTTTAATAGTATGATTAAAGCTGTGATTAATTGTGACCTAATTTTTAATTGAATTAATTTGTTTTGAGTTAAGCACTGGAGTTAATTGTGATTGACAGCACTACTAAAATGCTAACAAACATTGAGAAGAAAAAAAACCTAAACATCTAGGAGATACTATTACAAGAAAAAATAACTTGACATAAACACAGCCATTTTGTGCACTCAGCCACCATTATCTGAAAGCAAGAGCACCAGATAGCTAGGAATAATTTGATCTTTGTATAAGCATACAGAATAGCTGCAGTTTTGCTGATAAAAGTTGAGAATAAAATTGGAAAAATCATAAGAACAAGCAGAAGAATGGATAGTGAACCTTAAATCTGGGTGTTCATGATTGAGTTTTTGTTGGTGCTTGCTGATATTAGGAAATTGTTAGTTTTTAAGGGATTATTGTGAATTACTTGCTTTTTTTGAGCAACCTATTAAAAATGTTAGTCTGAAAATATGTAGCATGGAGAGGTTTCTCAACAAGCTAGGAAGTTGAGATCCCATTCCCCAGTGTCTAGGACAAAGGTTGGCCACTGGAAACCTGCTGCTGGCCACTTGGCACCATCTCAGACTCTAGGCAACTATATCTGGGTTATTCTAGGCTATTGTTATTTTAGATATGTGCTTTAGATCAGTAAAAAGGATATTTGAGTGAAAGCACTCTCACTTGTACCAATTATTTATCAATGGAGTATCTATTTCCCTATCAACTTATTTCTGAAGCTGCCAGAGAGGGGAAATATAACTTACCATTGTTACGGGTTCAGGTAACTTTTGGTAACAATGAGTAGGTACTTTGACCCTAACTCCTGCTGCCAACAAAAACTCTTCATACACAATAATTTCTTCCACTAAGATGCCCCCAACTTTTCATTTTAAAAATGTGATCACACTAATTGTATTCCCTTCTCTGGCTCCAAACTACCAGGCATTGCATATGTAAGATACACCTAAAAGTGAATGGCTGCATTTCCTATATGTGGAACAAGAGAATCAGTGGCAAGTAAAACATGTTCTGGATCTTGAGATCCTTTACTTTTGAAAGATTTAGAAACTTCAATCCTACAGCTGGACAATATACTCAGTATGTAAAGTCCAATGTAGACTGCCAAAAACTAAGCCTGTGCTCATTGATATGCCCCAGTGAGACAGTGAATATCTGGGCTATTGGCTATTGGCTTAAACATCATATTGCCAAGATCCCCGGGTCTACTTGATGAATGAGCTACAAGCAACTGTTTTGAGGATCCTTTGCAGCCTGTTCCATGAATCCCAGCTTTCCTAGAAATTATTTCATTTATCTAGCGCAGTGAGCCATAACTGACCAAGAAAGAAATATTCTCTTGGGGGGGGGGTGATAGTAGAGTATTGGCTACTTGCTAATGATTAATTTAACTCCGTAGTTTCACAATGCTTAAAAAAAAAAACTTAATACATGAGATCATGAGAATATGCTGAATATATATAAGCTACTACTTAAATAGATGATGCTATGAGCTCTGCTGTTCCATTTCCTGGATAGACTGCCTAAAGCCAGATCCTACATTCTTTGTGCTCCTAATCCTCCCATTAAAATGCATGGGAGTTTTGGGTGCAAAAATATTAAATGATTGGGTCACTAGTGACTTCCGTGTTACTATGTAATCTCACTGCTTGGGAGGGAAGTGGAAAACTTTTTGACCAGTGCTTGTTTCCTCCTCTCTTTCATTTTTTAATTTTGGTGGGGCTGGAACTACAATATACCTGTCCCTACATCATATCAGGCAGAAGAAGGGGGGCAAAGCTGAGGAGGGAATATAGGCTTATGCAGGGCTGAGTATAGGGTTTCCTGCATAGCCTCCCTACCACTTTCAGCTCAGAATCCCTGAAGCACATGGGCTGTAAGCAGATGTGAAAAATGGCATCGCACAGGGACTACAGGCCATTATAATTCAGATCAGCCTTAAGGATCAGAACACAGGGTTTCATGCTTCCATGGTCCTTCCCTCATGCCTGTGCTCCTGCTTCTCCAATCCAGCAACAAGGGGTAATTTCTGGGCTAGGAAATTAGGAAATTCTGAGCCCAGTAATCTATGTCAGGTAAAAGGGAGACAAGTTTTGTGTCTAGAGGTGTGTCTGTGTCTGTGTATAGAAGCTTTCTGAGCCTGGCTTTGTCAGGAGAATTGTTCTCAACAGTGGAGGGGTTGGCTATGAAGCTAAGGAGAGCTGAACCAGGGGAAATAGGGCCCCATTTGTGTTTCATCAAGTGAAGTTGTGGTTGGAGGGAGCTGAGCTGGGATTGAGGCAGGATAGCTTGGCATAGCTGAGTCCTGTGAAGGAATGAAGTCCCTGAATGATATCATAGGTGACTCTGTATGGTGAAGTAAGTATGAGTTTGGTGGAAGAGAGGTTGGGACTAGAAGAGAACACAAGGGGATAATAAATACTGTTATCACTGACCCAGTTCTTTACTGCAAAATGTTTTAATTTTTCCTTCTGAGAGGAGATGTTTGGAAGAAGTAAGACAACACCCTTTTTCTTCCCATTTTCCTACTTACCTTTCCCTATCCCTCGCAAAATGCTTCCATTAAACAATCCTCAACTACAGTATTCCAGTTTTTAACTGCAAAAATATGACCCTTTTTTAGGAAACAGTAGGATGTGGAGAAAAGACTACTGACATCCTGCAAACACAACTACCTGAAGTTTACAAAGAAAAACTCCAGTGAGAGATAACTACCTTAACTTTTAAACACTGTTATCAATGTATTTGTTCATGAATCAGTATAAAAAAGCACTCTTAGCCTGCAGTACTCACAAACAGTAATTGAATGTTTGTTTCCTGGTGCTAATGTGTCTACAAGCATTTCCCAACGGGTGCTCTGCAGATGAATGAGTGCATTATTTCTACTGATGGACCTGAATCTCCAGTACACACTTTTCCAATATGATTTAACCCAGGGGTGTCAAACATGCGGCCCGCGGGCCGGAAGAGGCCCCCAAACCTATTCCATTTGGTCTGTGACTGTATCTGCAAGACTGCACTCACTCCCTAACAGAGAGAGACAGAGTGGTCTCACATATCCAGCTCTCTATGATGCCATGAGAGTGTCAGGTAATGTGACATAGCAGAGAACTGGATATGTGAGACTGCAATTTGTGAGACCACACTCTTTCTCTAACCGAAAGAGAGAGTGGTCTCACAGAGTGCAATCTTACATACAAACTCTCTGCGATTCCCCAAGTTCCCTAGTATTTTGCTTTATGGTATGTAGGGCCCACTTGAAGTACATTTAAGTCAAATCTGGCCAGCCATAGCAAATGAGTTTGATACCCCTGATTTTACCCAAATGCCAAATATGTTTCTGGGAAAAAACCTGGTGATAGCAGACTGCAGCCAGTTAGTTCTTTTTAATCATTGAAATGTGTCAGCAGCAAACTGAGGGGCGTGTGGGGCGAGGGGGTAGTGTGCCAGCGGAGGGTGGGGGAAGAGGAGGCTTTAAATGGTGGTGGGTAAGTGCAGGGTGCAGTGAAACCTGGCCAGGGCTGGGCATTGCTGCTCCACACAGGAGTAGGTAAATGATGCGTTCCCCTTAACCTGCCACAGATAGAGAACCCCTCTCCCTTGGGCAGCTGGGAGTGGCAGCATCTGGTGGAAGCTGGGGATCCCTTCTGCCTTCATGGGAGAGTGAGGCCTTGAGGGGGACAGATAAAGGGTTGTCCCCTGGGTCCCAGGGATCCACAGCATGCCCCTGGAGTGTGTTCTTTGTCAAAAAGGTAAAAGGAATTCACACTAGTTGCATTTCTCAAGCATGATGATGTGAACAAACCCACCATGGTCAGTGCAGATAAAAACAGCTATGATGTAGGTGGTGTATGGGATGCAACAACAAAGTGCTGAGTAGAAGTCAATTGTGTTTTGTTCTTAGACACTCACACAAGTTTTTTTTTTAAAAAAAGGAGAGAGAAATACACATTGAAAAAGGGGAGTGCCTGTCATGCATATGGGCACGTGAGGACTTTTACAAATATCCATGTGACTTGGATTCATCAACGCTGATGACGGACCCTAAACCACTTGTAACCATCGTAAGTGGAAAAAACCTAGATTAAGCACCATTGTAAAGTCAATGATGTTCTTATCTGGTTGTTTTGTGTGAAGAAGAGAGACTCAGAAGTACTAATTTATAGCAAAGATGATGAAGGAAAAACCCCTTTGAATTATGTAACCATAATCCTGCCAGACAACCTCTAGAAACATGGTAAAACACAAAAAATGGGGTATAATTGGCTGGAGATAGTACTGAAAGCCCAAGATGACTTATTATTTTTGTTTTTCTTGAGGCCTTTTTTCCCCACATGAATCTGATGGGGTGTGTGTGTGTGTGTGTGTGTGTGTGTGTGTGTGTGTGTGTGTGTG
>ML686006.1:1426298-1438993 GCA_007922175.1 Pelusios castaneus | reverse complement strand
GTGTGTGTGTGTGTGTGTGTGTGTGTGTGTGTGTGTGTGTGTGTGTGAAAGAACAAAACCAAAAAATCAATACCACTGTATAATGTCACATGCCATGAATTACGGAAGCTGACCATCAGGGCTACTGAAACACAGGAGTCTTTTTTTTGGAGCAGCATGCAAAAGAACATTTTCTGAATGAGGTAGGACTGAGTTTTCTCTAACATGACTGTATCCCAGCATCCACAAACAATGTTAGCCAAGTACCTGCTGCTACCTGTTGGGATCTGTTTTGTAATGAATCCCTAACCTTGCAGTTCATGAGCTTACAGTTCCTAGCAAAGTGAATAGTAAAACATGAAATATGTGTAGGCTCGGAACCATGACATTTTTATCAGTAAATGTCAATTTCACCATACATGCTCAAAAATATTTCCATCAATAATAAAAAATGTACAGCTAGGCAAAATAAGAAGAAAGCTATTTGAAACCTACAGTTTGATTTCTAGGATATTTACTTTATAAATTTTGATATGTGATGTTGACAATTTGTGTTTGAATGATTATAAAGCTTTATCATTTTTTCATCTCAATGTTGATGGTCATGAAATAATTGTGGTCACCCCCATAATTTCCTGCAACTGTGAAAATTTAAATACTAAAAAAAAAAAAGCTTACAGCCTATGATTTTGCACAACTATGAATTAAAATTGATTAAAAATAAAAATGCTTAAAAATAAACTGATATTGTCCATCGAAATTATTTTAAAAAATGAATTTCTGCCTGGCTTAATTACATGTGAATGGGAAATTCAATATGAATCTTAAATTAAACATTTTAGATTCAGAAGTTATGTGGGATTAGAGATGTAAAGATGTTGAAACATAAGCAGTGGGGAAAAAACGAAGTGGACTACAATCTACTCGTTTTCCATCTCACCCCATTTTAGGGTCTTTTTGAAAAGTTACACAAGCTTAAGTTTTTAAACTATTGCCTACCATTACATTCTTATATTTTCTCCAGCTAGAACTTGTTACTTTTGACTAGTGCATCAACAGAATCTGAGCAAATGTTTCTAGTTTGAGACTGAGCCTGTAGGCTCAAAGTTGATTCAATAAAATTTCTTTCACCATAGGAGGGCAGCTAGTATGTGTCTATTATTGCATTCATTTGCAGCCCCCTTATAGCAGTAATTCCATATGTTAAGTTTCAAACCTTAATAGCCATTCACTATGGAATGTGTAGTGCAAATTAGATCTTGATTTTTTTCTGGCCACCATGAATGTTTTATTGTTACATTTCATCTGGCTGAGTGGCCACGAAATTCTACATAAAATGTAAACAAACTGCTTTTTGTTTTGAATAAAATTTATGAAGGCTCTGCAACAATAACCCACCAAAAGTCCTATTGTTTTGTTTAATATCAATGAAAACTAACAAATTGATTGAAGTACTTGGAAAGATCCTTTTAAAAAAATACTTGAAAGTCTTATTGCTGTTTATAATATTATGCCAGCAGCTCATTGATCAATTTTATATTCCTGGGTTTATGGTGGAGCCAAAAAAATTACTCTGGGCTCAAAGTTCTGAATGGTTCAGGGGATTTGCAATGAAATCTAAATTTCTTTTTACCTATATTCAGCACTACAAATCCATCTGGATTCAGAATAGAAGCAAAGCAATGTCCCCTCCCTGCAAATACTTGCACATGCTTCATTTACACTCATGAATGGCACCTTTGAAGTTAAAGGGTCTGCATATGTAAAATGCTGGAATCTGATCCAAACAATCCCAAATGTAGGGAACTGAAATCCAGATCTGAATCTGAACATTTCGTGGATTTGGAATGCTCAAATTTGGCCCATTATGGAGAGAATTCAAGCTATTAATTTTAGTCTGAACCCAATTATATATCTAGAAGTTAGTTTGGATACATCTCTGGCCAAAGGATTGAAGATTGCTGCCCTCTGGTGACTCAGTAGTGTATGTGAAATGTAATTAGTCCCACTTCTTATGAAAAAAGGGTTGGTTCTTCATTGCCCTACGCACTGCTATTTACACTAGAGCAAAGTGATCGCTAAGTGGGCAATTCATGGTACCCCTGTCTGGCACTGAGCTTCTTGGTTTCCTTTTGCTTTGTCATTCCTATACCTTTGAACTTTACATTCTTCTTTATCTTAGCATATATAAAGATTTATCACCTGGTTTGCAGAGATACTAAGTTACACACCTGTGAGACATGGGAAGTGTGAGAAATTCAAAATACTAGTATATTAAAATGTGCCGGACAGACATGTCTTGTCTTTTGTGACAAGAAGTGTTAAATGTGTTTTTGGGGCATACTGGCATACTGAGGTGGTTCCCTGGGGAATCCCAGGGAAGTGGGTAGTAGAATTTCCCAGCAATGGTTATGCAAAAACCCAGATTTTGACCCTTTTCCCTGAAGAGAGGGCTATTGACTGAGGATTACCTATTGCATGTGACCAGAGATCAAAGGCTCAAACAGTATAAAGAAATAAATGAACTATTCCCAAGGTTGTTCTAGATCTGAATCCTGACATGAACTTTTCACCAAAAAAGCAAACTCCACGGAGGGGTTTGAAAGACAGAAAAACACCAGAACTTTGTTGAAATTGTGGGTGAATTCAAATATGCTTTTAGCATGCCTGCAGGTGTGTGGTTTTTTGTTTGTTTTTTGTCTGTTTGTTTTTTTACGTTTTCTCTGTAATGCTTTTGCACTAAAAATAAATGTATTTTCTTTGTGAAGGCTAGTTAGTAACGGGTATATACTGGGGTAGTCCCTGGAGAAAGAAAACCCCAGATGATGGACCATGGTCACACCTGCTAAGGAAATCACAGTGAGATGTAGGGGACCTGTGAGTGTAAGCCCCTCCTCTGGACGGGGAGAGAGACAGGTCTCTGCCCAATAGAAATGATGGTTAGGAAATCTGAAACCTTAAAAGGGTGTCCCTGCAGGAGGTCAAGAGATGCGTGTCAAAGGAGAAGGCAATGTATTTAACTTGGAACCATGACACCTGTCACTCCCATAGACTTCAGCCTTCCAAAGCCAAAGTGGGTAGCAGCAGAGATGCAGATTGGATTTAATTACTGATCCAACATGTCAACACTCAGGCCATATCTACACTACAGAGTGAAGTCGATCTATTTTAATTTGACTTTCACTTGCCAAATGCTGGAAGTTGCAGCAGCATGATCACAACACTTTCCTTGGCTATGTCTACACTGGCAAGTTAGGTCGACTTAAGGAGGCTTAAGTTGACTTAACTTAAGCCCTGTCCACACTAGGCTTTCATTAGGTCAACATAAGAAAATCCTTAAGTCGACCTAATGAAAACTCAGGTCAACTTAGTAAGGCCTGCCAGTTAGGTCGACCTAACCCTCCTTTAGGTTGACCGAAGCCCAGTGTGGATGCATAAGTCCACTTTCTTAGGTTGACCTAAGGGAAGTTAGGTCGAATTAATAAGTCCCGGTTAAGGGAAAGCACTTTGTTAAGTCGACCTAATAAGGTCAACTTTAGGTTGACTTAAAGTCGACCTTATTAAGTCAACTTAACAAAGTCGACCTAACTTTTTATAGTGTAGACATAGCCCTTGCGACAGGTTCTTGCATCCCTACTAGTCACATTCAAAGCAGCGCACCGTGGGTAGCAATCCTGCTGTAGATAGCTTATGGGAAGGTTGTCATCCTCCCATGATGCAATGTGCTCTCTCCCCCCTCCCTTCTTGTCAGAAACAAGTGGGAAATGATTTTTCATGCCATTTTTCTCTGCCGCATTCAGGGAGAGGCTGATGTTATTCGAGACCTCAAGTTGACTGCGTGCTGGGGTGCTTTTGGGGCGTGTAGTCACCAAGAGCTGTTTGGCTACCAAGCTCTCTCCATACTGACCAAACTGAAATGGAGATTCAAAATTTCCCAGGGCTTGAGGAGAGGAGGTATGTCCTATTTACGTGGCCACTGTGCAGCAAAGTGCAAATGTCCAGAGCGGTCAATACAGAGAATTATGGGATAGCTCCTGGAGGCCAATGATATTGACTTATGTTGCATTCTGCCTCTACTGACAATAATTTAAACCATAGAATTCAACTTCAGTGCTACACCACTTGCTGGAGTTGTTTTATTAAGTCGAATTTTTCATGATTTAGGTCAGTGTAACTGAATTACCCATGGAGATGCGTGCTTCAGGGGGTTGACGTAAGTGGCGTTATGTCAACTTCCATTGTCAGTGTAGACCAGACCTCAGTCAGATCAAGAATTCATATGAATTACATCTATCTACACCCTTTCCTCTAGAAAAAGGAACAACTCCTGACACTCAGAATTACATGCCAATGAAGGTCAATGCTTTATATGTACATCTTTATTTAATTGCTCTTTTAATATGTTGTATATAAAATAATATAATGTCCATAGAGGGCCCCTACATCTTTTTATAAGGAGATTAAGGTTGTGTTTTCAGGCAAATCTGTTCTGAATTTGTCATTTTGCCTATTTTTATTATGTTAGCACTTAGCTGGTGAAGAAACAACATTTAAATAAGTCATCATTAAATTCCATACATTGGTGTCATAGCTCTGAAGGTTTCCCAATAATCCCATATGATTTGTTCAGAGCTCTGACTTCAGACTCTGTTCCACACAGATGTCTATGACATCACTGGGTTCTTTGAGAAATACAAACTAACCATATTATTGCAGGTTTAACATGTTATATGTTTTACGTGTTCCCTGAGAGCAAATCAATAATTGCACGTATTCTTTGAGGAAAAAAAAAGTTGGTAGAGTTCAGCTAACATAGCTTCAGGATCAGATCTGACAATTGCAGTTACCAAATAAAAATTAATACTCTTATAGTAATTTGACCTATATAGTGCAAAAGCTGTAGCAGCTTGATTTTTGTCTCCAAGAAAAAATGTTTCATTTATGTAAATAAATCCTTTATACGTACTAGAATCTGTAATGCTATTCTGTAATGGCAATCCAAAATAAGAATTAGCACAGAGTGAGATTTTTATAGTTGACATAAGGCTGTTCCCATTGAGGTTAATGGTAAAAGTTTGGTTGACTGCAGTGGGAAGCAGAGAGAGGCTGATGCTGTCATTTTGAAAATCCTACCCACAATCTTTAAAATAAAAATCTTATTCCGAAAAAAAAGACAGTGAGAATAAGAAGTCCATATACAAGCAAATATGAGCATCTGAAGTGCAAATTCAGGAGTGGCATTTTTTTAATTATTTATTTTGCCAAAGGTTGGATTTTTTTCTTCTTTATGGCTATGTCTACACTTGTAAAGTTAAGTTGACTCTATTAAGTCGACTTACCAAGGTTGACTTTAAGTCGACTTAAAGTCGCCCTTGTTAAGTCGACTTAACAGTAGACATAGCCATCCACACTGGCTTTAAGTAGACTTCATGAGGTCGATTTAGTGCTATTCCCCATCCACACTGGCTTTAAGTTGACTTAAGAAATTAACTTAAGGCTTAAGTCGACCTTCAAAGGTTGTGTTATTAAGTTGACTTAAGCTGTTATTAAGTTGATTTAAGGAAGCGCTTAAGTCGAGTTAATAAAAGCCCAGTGTGGATGCAGCTTTGTGTAGGTCGATTTAAGCATCCTTAAGTCAATCTAAGTTGCCAGTGTAGACGCACCCTATTACATTTATGATATATGGATATGATTAATTTAAAGCAATCATAGTTGTCATCTATATGAGCTGAGATCTTCTCATTATATGTATTCTGTGTAAGAAGCTGTTCTTACCATACTGTCTGAAAAATTGTTATTCTTTGGAGTGAAAATTCAAATGCCATTACAAAAATCAGAACTCTCTTGTTTAAAGTGTCTTGTGTTGATTTTGCATTATGAAGTCACGCCTCCTTATATGTCATCATTTCCTGATTTAATAACACTTCTCTTCACACACAAAGTTTCCTGATAATACAATAACTTAGGAAGCATTCTTGAAGTCTTCTTTTCCACCTACCCCACTTTTATTGCCTGAGCAGGTGTTCATTTTATTTTAGGACCAGTCATGTTTCCTACCATGTCCTGTGATCACAATTATAGTGAACTCCTTCTTATCTCTTCACTGTCTGTTCTATCGTAAGGGAAGCAGTCATTCCCATAAAATGTCAGTGCTGATGAAGTAAATCATTCGTATGCTTTCCATATTACTCAAATCATGGAAGCCTTATTTTTAAAGCACTTAAGCATGTATATAAGCACTTAGGCATGTATATAAATCCTATCAAAATCAGGGTTGACTTGAATTGGAATAGATTAGGAATTATCTGCAATTTCATCAAGTTTGAATTTATTTTTATTATATAAAACATTGAAAATTAAATTGTTGATAATGAAGATTCAAAAGTCTTCAGAGACTTCAGCCTCTTCACAGATCGTGTGTTGAAGCTTAGCTTGCAGAAATTTGGACGCTTAACAAAAACTTATCTAATATGTTAAGCAATCACTTGGGTCTTTAAAATTAGGCTCATGAGACCAGGCTCTTTCAATATTTCTAGTATAGAATAGCCAACTCTTGATATTTTATTATGACTGTGTTGCTGGCCTCTATAGGAGCCATGCTGAGATAGCTTAAACAGGGCAAAACTGCAAGGAATGGGGCAGACAAAGCCTGGCGGCCTTTCTTCCATAAGTTGTATCAAGCCAGGACCTTGAGGAGAATTGGAAGGATTTTAATGGCTGTAAAAGTTCTGATTTCAAGGAAAGCTTAGAAAAATTAGGCTGATAGCTACCAGGAATAGAGAAAAAACAGGCTCATTAGATTGAGGTGAATAATTCTGAAGTATGTTTTAGGTGGAGCCTATTAAAATATTTGGGGCAGTAAACAAATACAGAATATAATGTATAGAACAGATTTCCAAAGGCAGCAAGAGGTTCCAGCCATGAACCTACTTCAAAATGTGGAAATACAACACAGGTTACAAACATTAAACAGATAAGTGGTTAGACTCAGGGAGTAACATTTTGAGACAGAGTAGAATGTGTCATTATGACCATATTATGGAGAACTTGAATCACAGGACAAATGGAATGAAAATGACCTTTTAGATCTGAATCCCATCATTCTCCCCAGTAACATTTTACATGCAGCTCGAAAGTCAAACTAAGGAGATTTTCCATTCTCCTTGGCTTCAGCACTGGAAAGCAAAGAGAAATTCGACTCTATGGGGATCAGTATGTCCATCTGGGTTTGATTAGACACATAGGCCTTATAAGCAGGCCTAGATATCTATAGTTTAACAGGTTCTACTCCCACAGTCCTCCTATTGAAGGTACTATTTGCTAAATACTATCTAGTAAGATAGAAAAAATGAGTTTTGTCAGTGACTTCAGTGGGAGGGGGATAGTTTAAGTGATTAATGTTGGGCCAAACATTTGTGTGAGTGCTGAATTATATGCCCACTTAAGTATTTCTGATAGGTGCACCAATCCTGATTTGTGCATGTGAGAATACCTACACCGCTATGCACATTAGAATGAGTTCACATGTGTGTGCAAGTCAGGGAAGCACAAAGTGCACATGCAGTATAAATTGCTATGTTTAAAAATCTGACCACCTTCTTAATACGCACTTCAGTAAATCTCGCTAAAGGAAAAAAGTAGGCGGAAAAGGCTGCTTTTAAATCCAATGGAAACTCTGTCAGTGAATATTAACTTAATTTTCCCCTGTTGACTCAAATATACAAGGTGAAAGATCTATTCTCATTATAATGGTTGTACTACTGCCTTCCAACTAGTGAATTTCATTACAAAGCCAAGTATGTGATAGTAATGAGAAATGCTGACTGAACCACTCACATGATACTGATTATTGCACTTAATAACAGGACATTTAAAACCAAAATCCTAAAGCTCTGTTTCAGAGTGCTTCTGATATCAGTTACAGGATTTAAAATATAATGAATTCAATACTATTGTTGAGCCATCAAAAACTGTAAACTGAATTGAAACAGAATAAGTCTACTTTGAAATACTGGGCAGTTATGGCAGCTTGCTTCCTCTTTCTTAAATAATACACCTTCAGGAAATTATTTTATGACATCATTTCCTAGAGTTTCTTCTAAGGTTGACTAGTAAAAGAATCCTGAAATGTGCTCTGCTCAGCTGATTATGCAAATAGTGCATTGGAACTAACGGGGGCCAAATGGAACAGAGGGAAAATGGAACTTGGGGCTGAAACAGATGGATTTTTATTTTGATTTCCATTCCTCATTCTCTCCTTAAAAAAAAGGTTTTGATGAAAATAACTTCAAATGCCTACCAGAGAACCCACCCCAGTTCATCTGGTGGAAATTAATAAATTCCCCTTACCAACCCAGTGATTTGAAAACAAAGCAAGAAAATAAGAGTGTTGGGTTTGTTCTTCACAACACAATAAGCCAGACTTCCAACTGGTATAAAATGACAATTTCTTTGAAGTCAGTAAAACTACACCAATTTATATAAAGTAAGCATCTGCCCTAATGAAAAGAATAAAGTATCAAGTAAGCCACCGATGTTAATAACCGAGAAAGTTCCTCTCACTCTTTGCATGGTTTAGCAACTCTTGTAGGTGGTCCTACTGCTAGTTGAGGCTGGAGATTCCTACCCCTAGAATCTCAAAGAGCCAGGAAAACAGTGTGTAAAGGAGGATATTTAAGGCCCTTTCTCTTCTGTCCACCCTGTATTGAAGGACTATTTCCAGACAAATCATAAATGACCAGAGAAAGCATAAAATGAAGAATGTGTCATTTAAAATAAACATACCCCACAGATAGAAATCATTTGTGTTTCAAGCTCTTTGCAATCCACTCCCCACCACTATCACTTTTTTTTATACACAAAAATAAATAGTTTCTCTTACTAATGAATAAGACTCTTGCCTAAGTCACTTTTTATGGTAAATTGTTTTAATCTGGGAAACATTAATAAGGTTATAAAGTCTAGCACTGATCCAAGAGCAATCTCATGCAGATAAAACTACATCATGAGGTAAGAGTGCAGCATGATCTTTTTACCACCTCTACACCTCCCGCGTCCTCTGGCCTGCCACTGCCCAGCCTCCAGAAGCAGTCCCAGCTTGTGCTGGCCCCACCCCCCTCTATACAACAGTGTGCCCTCCCCCCATGGCCCCCGTGCAGAAGTGCGGCCCTCCCACACCCACCCTCCCAGCAGTGCTGGACCACAGCAGAGCTGGCTGTGGCCTCCCTCCCAACCCTCCCCAGCACTAACCAGGGCCCTGGAGCCCCTGACCCTGATCCAGCCCTACTTGCCAAATCCCTCAAGGTCTTGATTCCACATTATTTCAATTTTTTATCAATAATTTGATGATGCTATGGACTCTTTAGTAGTAAAGTTTGCAAGTAATACAAATATTGATGGGGTAGTAAATAATGAGGACAGGTTACTGTAACAGAGAAATCTAAGTCACCTAGTAAAATGGTCAAAAGCCACCAAAATGTGATTTAATGAAGCAAAATAGAGGGTAATACATCTGGGAACCAAGAATGCAGGATGGAAGAATCTGCCTTGGAAATCAGTGAGTCAGAGAAGGGCCTGGAGGTCATTTTAGATAACCATGCTAACATGAGCTTTCAGTGCACTGCTCTGGGAAAAGTTTATTTGCTCAGTTTACTAAAGAGAAGGTTGAGAGGTGCCTTGATCACTGCATACAGGTATTTACATGTGGATAAAAGAGATTATAGTGTGAGGGGCTTTTCAACCTTGATGATAAAGGAATAATAGGAGCCAGTAGCTGGAAGGTGAAGCTAAATAAATTTAACCTTAAACTATAATTCCTTAACAGTGAGGGTAATTAAACATTGGAATAGTTTGCCAAGGGAGGTGTGGACTCACCTTTGCTTGTAGTCTTTAAAACAAGATTAGATAGCTTTCTAAATGCTATGCTTTAATCCAGTTTCTGGGATAAATTCTGTTGCCTTTATGTCCTGGGAGCAAAGAAGGGGGTGTCAGGCTGGATGATCATAGTGTCTCTTCTAGCTTTGGAATCTATGAATTTGTAACTATCCCATATATAGTCTCTTCCTTGATGAGTCATAGGGAGAACAGGATTGCTGCATTCCCCTCAACATGCTTGTAACACTTGCAGAGCTGCATTAAGAAAATACTATAATCAAATCATATGCTTCAGGGCTTCAGCGAGTCACCTTCATGGCTCAGGAAGGAATTTTTCCTCTTATGCTCAATTGGCCTGAAGCAAAAGAGAGAGGCCAAAGCTGGAGATGGGACACCAGACAGGATGGATCAATGCTCTGAGGTGGTACAGCGAATCCTCTTCCTTAGATGACTGGCTGGCAGATTTTGCTCACGTGCTCAGAGACAAACTGATCTACAGATTGGGGTCAAGAGGGAATTTTTCTCACAGATCAGATTAATAGGAAGCTTAGGGTGGGTTGGGTCTTGCCTTCTTTTTCAGATGGGGCATGGATCACCTAAGATCAACTGGGCATCTCTCATCTCATCAGTCTCTCACTGAATCTGTTATTACAGGAGCATCAGCCATAGGCAGCACTGTGGTGTCTCCTGTTCTCTGCCTGTTAGTTGTTAGTTAGTTGTCTGAGGACTGAAATGTCCAACTAAAGTCACTGGGCTCAGTATAGAGTATCTGTGATAAGTTAAATAACTTACGATATACTGGAAGCTGGACTTGATGATCAAATCATTCCTTTTGGCATTAACATCTGTAAAATCTCTGAAAACACGTGTCCCAGTCTGTAGTGATCCTTAATCCAAACTGACAATTTATGCAGATTAAGCCATAAAGAAGCCCTATTGGTTTTTCTTTGCATTTGTAGATGCAAGGCCAATACCAGGACCAGTTAACCTTTACTTTTGCTGTCAGCCAGTTTTGTTTTCAGCAGAAAAGTAATATGATCTTATTAATAATGAGCCATCTAGCATCATCAAAACACTTTCATCATCTTCTAGCTTTAAGTCTGCTGATGTTTTTCGATTCTGTGATTTGCCACTGTGGAAGGGAAGGATGCCCACTCTAGTTTTATTTGGCATGCAAACTGCACTGTGTGTTCCAAATCTGTCATCATAAAATAGAAATCCATCCTTGACATTAATTTGTATAAACAGCAGGTCCTCAAGGAGCAAAATATTTCTTCCTGAAAAACAGGACAGTTTGGTTTTATAGGAATCAAGTCTTTTAAGGACTCTTTTCGAGTCCTTATGCCACAACTGTCAGTTGGGTTTGTCATCTTTGTAGACAAAACTCCATATATAATGCAGTTTTTCTAGAATATGTTTTGTTTAAATGTAAATTAATCAACCAAAGGTCATTTTGATTTAAAGAAGGGATGGACAAGTCAGTGATATTTTCATCTTTTTTTTTTTTAAACTTCTATATACTCTTAAAACTCCAGGCAAACTTGTGACAATTCACTGACTCTAAGGCTATGTCTACACTGGCAAGTTAGTTCGAATTAAGGAGGCTTAATTCGAACTAACTAAAGCCATGGCCACACTAGTCTTTAGTTAGTTCGAATTAAGGGCTTCCTTAATTCGAACTAATAAATTCGAATAGGGTATTCAAACTAAGGGGTTAATTTGAACTAACTAGCTCAAATTAACCAATGTGGCCATGTTAATGTGAACTAATTTCTTAGTTTGAATTAACTGGCCATTGAAATGAATGGGGATCGCTAATTCGAACTAAGCAAATGCTTGCTTAGTTCAAACTAAAATTTCCAGTGTGGCCATGCTAGTTCGAATTAAACTAATTCTAACTAACTAAAATTAGTTTGAATTAGTTAGTTCGAACTAACTAATTTGAACTAATTTTAGCAAGTGTAGTCATAGCCTCAGATCTTTAGTAGATTTATAGCCAGGAGAGAAGAAAAACATTTTCATGACCAGTGTTTTGCTAAGTGGCTTAATAACAGGATATTACATTCTGTGGCAAACAAAGCACAAAAATGTATTGAAACATCCCTCCTCTTTATCCCCATCACCATGAATGAAATTAGTCTTTTCTGATAATGTGTCAGGTAAAAACATATTGTTACACCCATGCAAGCCCGTGCTAAGTAATTTTTTTTAAAAGAGAATTTTGTGAGATTGTTCTAGCTAGGAATACATATAACACAGACCAGTTATCAATTTCCTTGGAGATGGTTCTGCTGCAGGACTGAAGTGAAAAGTAATACATTACAGTGGAGAAGGAGGGTTAAGCTGTAACAGTTTTATGAATATTATATGGGCCTCAATTTACCTGCTTGATGTTCTTTTTGTCTGACTATGTGGAGCTGAATCAAAAGGGCTGTAAGAAAGAACAAGAAGGAAATGAAACAATGGCTAATGATAAGACACCTCTGACTACTTCAGGGTGGTTAAGAGAACAGTGATCGGGCCATTACTTGGGAAGATGCTGTTTTGAGGTGCCCACCAAAGTTACACAGCTGAGGGCCTGAGATCAATAGGACACTAAGCAGATAAAAACTCTCTTTAGAGAGGGAGGAGGCTTGTCCATCATGGCTGTTCTCAGACAGCAGATGCACTTCAACAGTCTCTCAGGGATGGATCTGAAGCAGCTGGGTTTCCCCAAGCTTTGAATAGAACCAGACATGCAATCCTTTTCTAGTTTTAAATCTTTTCGGATTGTCATGTACTTTTGGGTAAACAAAGAGTACATTTGTTTTGAAGAAGTTTTGTTCTGTGTCATTATAATCAAT
>ML686006.1:1408526-1426288 GCA_007922175.1 Pelusios castaneus | reverse complement strand
GCTCATCCACCAGTTTCTTGACATCCCCAGTTCCTTCCCTGCTCACCAGCTCCCCAATCTGCAGGGGCCTCCCGAATCACTCTCTGGCCAGGCTACTCCTGCCCTGAGCCACGCATCTGAGTTATGCTCAGGGCAGGAGATTTGAAAAGTCCCCAGCCTGGCCACAGGTCCCAGGTATCTGTGGGCCGGATTCCAGCCCCTGGAGGGCCAGATTCAAACCCACGGGTCACTAGTTGGACAAGCCTGCTGTCCTCTGCCAGCCCCATTGCCCAGCTGGGGGTCAGTGTCAGCAACAGGGGAAAGGAGACCTGCTCCTTTCCCTTGCTTATCCTGGCCCCCACCTGGGCAGTCCAGGGAAAAATAGCTCTGTATCGGTGCACACCGGCTCAAAAAAAGCCCTGGTTTTCTTTATTTCTCCTGCCTTTGCAGCTTTCAGCTATAATTAGCAAAGAAGGCTCACTGAGAAGGACTAAACCATCTTGATATGAGGAAATGGGGGTGTCGTTAGACAGCTACCTAAATTTAGGAGAAAGAGGGCCTGTCTCTTTCATCCTCATCTCATCTAAGTGGAGAAAATAATATTTGCTGCCTGCTCACTCTAGAGACGTTGCTTCTATGGACATGCATGGTAGACTTTTAATGCCAGCATTTTCATACAGTATGTGAAATGTGAATCAGACAAGCACATTTCAAGTAAGAAAATATTTTTTCTAAATTTCAAACTATACAGTATGAAAGTAGAACACTTTATGGATTTACTGTTTTGTTTTTTGCCCTATGTACAATATCTAGTTAGTCATAAAAGAGAACACATATGTGATCATTTGATGTACTCCTTTTAACATATTGGGGGAAGGGAAGCAAAGCATTTTCTGAATCCCACTGCAGGTTAAAAATGAGCAATTCTAGAAGAGTTGTTTGCTGCAAAAGCTGTACAACAAAATAAGTAGTGTTATTTCTGACCTACTAGAAAAAAACTTGCATAGACTTATGTACCACTCAGTGCACTGCTGGACAATCCAACTCTGCATTCCCAACAGGAAATGTTCTGTGCATTCTCGTCAGTGTGGCTTGAAACTCAGGCATCTGGATCTAATCCCTGAGCCTCAACCACTTGAATTAAAAGGCCTAGATTTTTTTAGAAAAGGGTCTAAGGGGTTCATCAACCTCTGTACAACCGCTATGAGAAGTGACAAAACAACACACTGACGGTTGGTTTCAGAAGCAAAACTTAAATTCTACTTTCCTACAACCAAAGTTCTAGAATGTTCTAGCACCAGTAGCAACAAGATAGTGTGAGATCAGGATCACCAGCCACGCCTTTCTACTACCCACCCGACACTGCCAACTCACCCAGGCATTCAAAAATAATGAGATCGTAGAATCAGAGATGTATGGGCTGGAAAGGACCTTGAAAAGTCATGAAGCCCTGCCTCCTACAGTCAGGATCAAGTATACCTAGACCATCCCTACAGATATTTGTCCAAACTGTTTTTTAAAACTTCTAATGAGGGGGACTTTACAACGTTCCTTGAAGTCTACTCCAGAACTTAGTTACCTTTTAGAGTTAGATTTTCAGAAAGGCTTTCTAACTTAAATCTCCCTTGTGGCACTTTTAATGTTGTCTTTCTACAATAGACTAACACGGCTACCCCTTTGGAATTTAAATCTCCCTTGTTACAGATTCAGCCCATTACTTTTTGTCCTACCTTCAGTTGATATGGAGAACAATTGATCACCATCCTTTTTATAATAGCTCCTCATATATGGTTAAACTGTTATCAGTTTATCACTACAACCACCAGATCCTCTACAGGAATACTATCACCTAGGCTATGTCTACACTGGCAAGTTAGTTCGAATTAAGGGAGCTTAATTTGAACTAACTTAAGCCACGGCTACACTAGGCTTTCATTAGTTCGAATTAGGGGCTTCCTTAATTCGAACTAATAAATTTGAATATGCTATTTGAGCTAAGGGTTAATTTGAATTAGTTAGTTCGAATTAACAAATGTGGCCATGTTATTTCGAACTAATTGCTTAGTTTGAACTAACCGGCCCATTGAACTCAATTCAATTCGCTAATTTGAACTAAGCAAGTGCCATGAATGGTACTTGCTTAGTTCGAACTAAATTTTGCTAGTTCGAATTAAGTTAATTTGATCTAACTTTAGTAAGTGTAGACATAGCCCTAGAGTTATATCCCATTTTGTAGTTGTGCATTCGTTTTTTAACTAAGAGAAGTACTTTTCACTTGTCCTTTATTGAATTCCATCTTGCTGAAGTCAGAACAACTGTACAGTTTGTCAAGATCGTTTTGAATTTTCATCCTCTCCTCCAGAGCACTTCCCAGCTTGGTGTCATTTGCAAATGTTATAAGCATACTCTCTGCTTCATTATTCAAGACATTAATGAAAATATTAAATAGCACAGGATCCAGGACTGACCCTGTGGGATCCCAGTAGATACACCCTGCTAATTTGTCAGCAAATCATCGATAACTACTCTCTAAGTATGGTCTTTTAACCAGTTGTACACCACCTTAAAGTAAATTCATCTAGGGTACATTTCCCGTGCACACTACTAAAAAATAAGTGCCCCACTTCCTCCCCTTTAGAGGTGGACAGTGAAACTTTAAAGCTCAGTACAAGGGGCTACGAAGAAGTGAAGGACACACTCTATGTACACTGGGGCCGGAATGAGTCCTATCTATTGGGTTTTGTGGGAATCTTTGCACTGTATCACAATCAGTGCTCCATTTTGATGTTGCCTTTATTTAGCCTTTATTAAAAGTCTTGTATGCTACACTCAGACTCGTGCTTGCGAGAGGGGAAGTCTTGTCCTTCTAGGGCGCCCAGAGAGTGATGTGTAATTTCCCAGGAGACTGAGTGTGGGCTCGAGCCAATTGGTAGTGTAACATTATTTGGGAACCCCTAGAAATAGAACCCGGTCCTTTGCTGCCACTGTCACAGCCTGGCAAGGGGGTTACATATATACTTTTAAAACAAATAATGTACCCAGGGATATGGATTCCCAGTAGCCTCCCTTCCGTAACTCACGTGGCCCGTATGCAACTTAGCCCCACCAGGACAAGCTTGGATAAGAGTGGCCTCATCTTAGCTTCCCCCTGCTCTCCATGTTCTTCTCAGGGGCAGCAGCATGAGTAGAGAGATGATGGTTCACGCTGTCCAGTCCTCTGTCTTGCTCCCCTCATAGGACCATGCAAATGATGCCAGGAGAAAGTGGATCACAAAAGCTTTCTCTTTCCTCTCTCCCCTTCCAGTTCTCCTCCTCCTTCCCTCCACCCCTGGATGTGAAAGCCAAAACAGGTGTGAGGAGCACCCTTAAAGTCACACCCATGGAGCAACACCTGCCTCCACTGCTGTCCCAGTACTGATAATACCAGTTAGAGACAATTTTCAAGGTACTGTTCATAGTTATAGAAGTCATATTTCTCTTATTGTTCATCCCTCATGATGGACCTTGAAGCTGAGCAATAGACTTTACTCACCATTACTATTGCAGGGTCATTGATGACCGCTCTACAAAACTTATAGGGTTCACAACAGAAGGCAGATGCTCTGCTTCTGTTTCTGCTATTATGGAGATAATGCCCCAGGATCTCTTGCAGGTGGGCAGAACCATGAAACAGGGATTAGGTTTGATGTTTTCAGAAGATACACCGGATCTCTATAAAAGTAGTCATTTGGGAGTTGAAATGGGAGGGAAAGCTTAGCACAATTTCACATCCAACTGCCACAGGCCTGGGTTGTGTTGGAAGCATATGGAGCCCCAGTTCTCCTTCAACAACAGCACTTAGTAGAGAAAAATGGTGAAAATACTACAGACAAAACCAACAGGTTTCTTTCAGCAGTGTCAGCAGCATCTGTCCTTTCCTGTTACCAGAGGCTTCTCACTTTCTGGAACTCTCAACACAGCACACAGAAAGACAGTGATTGAGTAGAATAACTGCAAGTAAATTGCATGACAGGTTGTGACCCTGGCTGATGGGCTTTTTGTTGTCATAATTGTTGTTTTCCTTCTAGTCAAGTAAAACCATTTTTTATTTCTCCTCTTATTACCAGTATACTGTAACATTCTGTAAAACTTGCTGATCAATGCCCAGATCTTCAAAGGTATTCATCTAACTGCTATTGATTTTAATAGGAATTGACTATCTAATTATTTTTGAGGATCTGGCCCAAAAGTACCTTTTTTTTTTTTCATTTCTGAACTAGCTAATCCAGGCCAGCAGTTTACAAGCATTTGAGAAATGGTTCACATTTTGGGTCAGCCTGTTACAGACTCATAGAATCATAGGCTATGTCTACACTGGCAAGTTAGTTCGAATTAAGGATGCTTAATTTGAACTACCTAAAGACTTGGCTACAGTAGGCTTTAGTTAGTTCGAATTAAGGGCTTCCTTAATTCGAACTAATAAGTTCAAATAGGATATTCGAACTAAAGAGTTAATTCGAACTAACTAGTTCCAATTAGCCAATGTGGCCATGTTAATTTGAACTAATTTCTTAGTTCAGACTAACCGGCCATTGAAATGAATGGGGATCGCTAATTCAAACTAAAAGTGCCATGAATTCAAGCTAAAGTGCCATGAATGGCACTTGCTTAGTTCGAGTTAAGTTAATTTGAACTAACTAAAATTAGTTCGAATTAGTTAGTTCGAACTAACTAATTTGAACTAATTTTAGCAAGTGTAGACATAGCCATAGATGTATAAGACTGGAAGGGAATCCAATAGGTCATTTGTACTCAAGGCAGAGTTAAGCAATAACTAGATCATTCCTGAGAGGTATTTGTTTGTCTAAACTGTTCTTAAAAACTTCCAATGAAAGATATTCCACAACCTTCCTAGGCAATTTGTTCTAGCATTTAACTAGCCTGAGAGGAAATTTTTCCTAGTGTCCAACAGACCCTCACCCACCCAGCTTCACTTTAAGCTCATTGCTGCTTGTCCCAGACTCAGAAGTTAAGGAGAACAATGCTTCATCCTTCTCACTGTAACAACCTTTTATATATTTGGAAACTTTTATGTCCCCTTCCCCGCTCCTTAGGATGGTCTGTGTTAAGTGCTCCTTAAATTTCATCCCTTTATGGAGGTCCTTCAGTGTGTTCATCATGCCCTTTGTACTTCTTTCCCTGTGAAACTTTTTTGTCTGATAGAAACTAAAAGTCATGATAAGTGAAAATTTTTCCTACATCACCATCATGCAACTATGATAGAAGTTGCACTTCAACAAATATTCAAGCATATTTTTCTTGTAATATTCACCTTAAGTAAGTTTATTTGCAATGCTTTTCTCATATTTTTCAGTGGTTTGTGCTGATTTTACTGTAGAATTAGGTTACAAAATATCCTATATATTATTTCAAGACTACACATTATATTCCATCAATGCAACATGTCTTGTTCTGTGCCAAATGAAGTATACATCAATATCCTTAAAAGGACTCAGGAAAGAGGAAAAAGCCAACATAACACACTCTAATAAGTGTAATAAAATTTGCCTTTGAACCTGAACAAATTGTCAAAAGCCATACTGATTTCTCATTAAAACAAAGTTCAGGGTTTTCAGTAAATCTTAAAAGAATCCATCTGTGTGTATGAAAAAATTATATACATCTCTTGCAAATGAAAGGAGAAAAATGATACATAGATAAAAGTATGAACATAAATAATGCTTTATTCTGGCAGTACTAATACATAAGGCACAAACCCTGTATCTGTCATATTAGTAAGTTTTAAATAGGATGCAACTGATGGAAAATGTGAGTAATCATAAGCCTATATAGGAATTAGTTAAATATTTCAAAGCCACATCAAACCTTGTGCCTTGTTGCTGATTTTAGGAAACTGGGAGATACTCTATTCCTAATTGTACTATCTTCATTCTCTTTATCATTAAAATAATTATCTGAAGCCTGAATCAGGATTGGGATCCTATTTTACCAGGCACAGCACAAACACAAAAACTAAACAGTTGGTGCCCCAAAGAGTTTACCCTAACAACTGCCCTGAAAACATTGAACACTTGAATGACCCAGTTTCAAGCATGCACAGAAACCACAATAGATTTTTTTTTTACCTTGTTAATACAGCAACATGACTAAGTGCAGTATATCTCAGCATTTCTTGTATTTGGAGAAGGTTGAAAAATACTTGAGTATTCTGTTTCACTTTTAAATGTTCTAAAAGACGAGTTTGGTTCAAAAGCAAAGAATTTAATTTATCACAAGGACAAAAGAACTACTATATATATATATATAGCTACTGTAACCTTTGGGTGAGATAAAATTCATTCAATTGCCCTTCTCCAGTGCCTAACAGAAATAACCCCAAGTGATATGGAGAAAGCATCTGGAGACCCAGGATCCAGCCTGTAAGGGACTTGTGGCAAAAATGGCTCGGAGTTACCATCTCATTAAAATGCTACTAAGAAAAAACATAATGAACTTTATTAACTACTAACTAAATAAAACTTATCCTAAAAAAACAAAATGAATTTAAACAGAACAGTTCCCACAGAAACCCTGTGAGAAAAATACCCAAGTCCCAAAGTCTAGGTGGAGTTCACCCAACTCTCAGCTAGTCTTTGTTCAAGTCCAAAGGCATGAGTGGAAAGAAGTAGTTGTCCTCCTCTTCTTCTTTGGTTGCAGGAATCTTCAGTACAATTCCATGCAGGCTTTTCTTTCTTCTCTGGAACCAGCACCATTCAGTCAGCTCACTGGTTAACCAGCCCTCAGTCCCATATGCATCTGCACAAACTCTGCTGCAGAAGACTCCATAGAAGGGAGAAAACATCTTGCTGTCCACTCCTGGCTCAGCACATGGGCTCTTCTCAATAAGAGACCAGGGCAAACCATGTACACTGAAATACAGCTTTTCTTACTAAGAAGTTCTTTATATGATGGTCTAACCTCAAAAGATTAGGCATTTGGATGCTCATCTGAATCTATTATCTGTTAAATTGGTGTTGAATCTTGTGAGAACAGGCCTCCTGTTCAGAATTATGGCTCTTTTATTTCCAACCCTACTTGAAAATAGTTATGAGAACATCTCTGTGTAATTTTAACATTTCCCAGGAAACCAGAAATGGAAAAAATAGTTATCCAAATACTGCAGAATCTCAAGAAATGTTTGGTTAGGTATGACTCTAAAACTAGGAAAAGATTACAGGGGGAAGGGTTCTTAAGTTACATGAATCAGTTTCCTCATTTCTAGACATTATGGGCCAGATCCAATAGGTATAAATTGTCATAGTTCTGTTCACCTCATTGTAAATTGAAATAATAATACAGTGATGATTTAAGACTTTTCTGGGAAGATGATAATGTCATATTTCCCCTATAAGAATTCAGTAATCTGTTCAGAGTTACATGCTACTTTATTAAAATAAATTTGTTCAAGGTGCCAGTTTCTGTACCGGTACCACCTAATGAATTAAAATCTTAATTTGTAAGGGCGATGAGCACACACAGCTCTAACTGGAGATAACAGGAGCTGCAGGTACTCTGTACTACGAAAACCGGGCCCTAAATATATTAGTCTCATTCATCTAAGACCCTGGATGGAGGGCTATTGCTGCTCTAGAAATTAGCACACAAAGTATGTGACCTTTAGACTACTTAACAGAAAACTTCAACTGCCAGTTTTTCAAGACTTTTCCATTACACAGGTGTCAACTTTTTTCTTTTTTTTTTTTTTTTTTTTACTAAAAATCCTTTGTGGCATTTTTACTTTTCCCATTGTGAAGCTGTTATTAATAGAAGAGTCTGGTTCTATACAGACAAACTTACGAGTTTAAAAAAACAATCTGTGAAATACAATAACATCAAAAGGGAAAGGGAGCTAGTTAGCATTGTGTGGTGAGCACATAATGAAGCTTAATACTTGACAGTTTTCCTAAGTAAAAGCAGCTGACACTTCAGCACTGACACTTTGTGACGAGAACTCAGGCCTTGTACACACTACAGAGTTATCGCGCGGTAAGGCTCCTTACCGCACGATAACAATCAAAGCGTCCACACATGAAAGCTTCTTGTTGCGTGGCAACAGCCTCTTGCCACGCAACAGGTAAACCACCCCAAATGAGGGTGGTAAGGCTTACCACACAACAGTTGTTCCATGGTACAGCTGGTGTGGACACTTGTTGCACCGTTGACAGCCTCTGGAAATGTCCCAGAGTGCCAAACCAGGCCACTCTCGGACATTGGAGTTGTCAAATATGTCAATTTCACTGCTCTAGCTGAGCAGTGAAATTGACATATTAAAATGCCAGGTTCGGCGGCTGGGGGATTGGCCAGCTGGCCCAGCGAGGGCAACCGGCTCAGGCTACCCCCCTAGCTCAGCCCCAGGGCTGAGCTAGGGGTCTGGTGGTGGGCAGTGCATGGTGGGACAGGTGCCCACCATGCACTGCTCTTGTATCGCAAAGGAGCGTTCACGGTGAAGCTCCTTTGGGATTTAAGTAGCAGGTGTGTACACACCAAAGCGCTATAAATATAGCGCTTTTCTTGTCCCGCAAGAGCTTTTATTGCGGGACAATTTTGTAGTTTGTACATAGCCTTAGTTGTCTTTGGGCTTGATTACCTAGCAACCCAATGAGCTTGTCTGGGCCCAATAAATCCTCACTAACTTACTCTTCTCCCTGATTGGTCAAAGGATCAGATCAAGGATCAGATTGCTTTATTTAGGCCCTATAGCAACCAAAGCATGTTGGCTGTTCAATGTATTCCCCGTCCTTAGCTCTCCCCCATGTGCTTCCCTTCCAGCTCTTCCTTTACTCCTTGAGTGCTTCGCTCCAGCCCTACTCCTTGCACCAGCTCTGCCCTTTGGTTGTGTTTTTGCTCTTGACTTCTGGCTCCAACCATTAACTTGCCTCCAGACTATGTCTCTGGTTCTACCTTCTGACTCTGGTCTGATTATTAGGCCAGATTCCTGCTCCAACCACTAGGTGACACAGCCCACACCTCTTTGTGTGAAGGTTTGAGCAGTCCACTAGAAGATTAGCGGGAACTTCCCCCCACAGTGTGGAGCTCCCCTCCAGAATGGCCCCAGCAGAAGCCCAGCCCACCTTCTGGGACATTGTAAGGGTCCAGTAGGAACTGCAGTCTCAGGTCATTGCACTACTTGACCAAAATGTAGTCCTCCAGGCCCAGAAACAAGCTCAGACAGTGTTTTCTGTCTCCCCTGAGGCATTCAGTTTTCTTAACCACAATGGACCTTCTGACTAAGATGGCTCATTTTATTTCCTCTGCATTGTTCTGTCTATCCATAAACCCATGCAAGCTTTTCTAGTGTGTGTCTTTAGGTACCATGACATGCCTCATTTTGGATCCAGGCCCCTAATTTAATTATCAGTTCTGGCAGGATTTTCTCTGCCTTCTTGGTACCAGACTGCTTGTGGAGAGGGTATTGGCAGGAACTCAGCTAGCTCTGAGCACAGGTGCCTAGTGAGTCAGCTAGCTCAGCTTAGCTCTGAGCAGAATCCCAACCTTTTCCTTTATACAGACCACTATATCATCAGCAAAAGGTTTTGCGGACCATGTTCTAACCGTCAAATGTGCAAAGAGCATTGGTTCATAATTGATGTCATGCAAAACCACCACAAATTTAATTCAGAGAATGTTATATTACACAAGGATGTTTGTGAAGCAAATTACATCACAAATAATAATATAACATCGAATATGACACATAAGAGGTACACAGGATTATATTATTATTACATTATCCTCCCCACATCCCTCATGGACCACCTACAGTACCCTTGTTGACCACCAGTGGTCCATGGAGCACAGGTTGGGAACCATTGGCCTAGAGCAACACAACCCAACAAGCTCATCTGGGCCCAATAAACTCTCATTCAGTGCTCCTGAATTGTGCTCCTTGATTGGTTAGAAGAGCCAATAGATCACCATTTAAACCTCGTCCAAAACATCATAGTGACTACTTAATGAGTTCTACTCCTGCAACTGCACCAGGCACGTTTCCTTTCCAGCCTTTGTTCTACCCTTGGTCTGCTCCACTTCTATCCTACTCCCTGTCTGCCTCTGAGCTTCTTATGCTACCTCCTGTTGGATTAGGGTTATGCTTATTTTCTGACCACACCTCTGATTCTGTTTGGATCACTAGGTCAGACTTCAGTTCCGCCACTAGTTGCACAGCCTACACCTCTGTGTGTGAGGCTTTGAAAGGCAACTTTGGTATAAAACTCTAGTGGGAGAGCTTTCAAAACAGGGACAAAAAAATCTAACACACAGATTGCCTTGAAAGAGATTACTGCAGATCATCTGTGCTGAAGGAAAATAAGTTTACTGTCATTTATGGATAATTTAGACATAAAGCATTAAGTGACTTAACAGCTAAGCTCTTAGCTTTCCTTCCTCTACCTCTGTTTTAAATTAAGGTTCTTAAGAATAGTAGTGCTGGCAGCGCTTCAGTACAACTTGGATTTTATCAAGTTTCCCATTATATACATTATATACATTTTCAGAAGTCTAAGATGCAACTCAGTGGAAAAATAAATGCTTTGGGAGGGTGAAATTTGGACTATGTGTTCATTTGTTACAAATAGTGAGAGATCAAGGGATAGAAGAAAGGAGAACAAAATAAAAATAAATAAAACAAATTTAGACTTTATTAATCCTTTATCTTGCTAATCCTACTGTCTTTTGCTGTTATAGAAAAAGAAACAGATTTTGGTATGATCAATACACATGCTTATTTTGCCTGTGCACTAACCCTGCTTTTTAAAAAAGCTTACAAAGAATTTAGGCTTAGCTCATCTGAGGTAATGCTATTTGGATTTTCCAGAGAATTGCACTTGGATCTGATGCCAACATATTCAGATTCATTAGCAGTGACTTTGTATCCCAAGGTAACTCTTTGGAAGAAACAAAACACTTGGATTTCACATTAGTTGTAAGACACAAAGGAAAAACTAGGAAATACAGATTTAACTGTTTCAATGCCAACTTATTTATGTTAGCTAAGGCCTTATAGAATCAAAGTGACTTTGAGAATTTAAGGTATCAGCTACACTATCCATATTACAGAAAGAGGATAGCTTAATATTATTCTTAATACGTTTCAGCTGGTCATGAACTAATGCGAACCATATTAACAATTTTAAAGCACAAAATCTATTTTATTTAACTTTTATATAGAAAAATGAGTGATCACTTTTTTCCCCTCTCACTTCTGAAATTCAAGCAGTCAGAATCAAACCAAATACAAATAAAATTATATTCATGATGCTCTGTCATAGTCTGCAACCAACTAAATGGTAAACAGCATCAATACATGAAATGTTTTTGTAGCATGGGGCATGTATAAGCTGTTGAAGTAAGTGATTCATTCAGGATAAAATAGTAATCCAAATCTAAAAAGTTTTCGGAGCAGAACTACGAAGACAAACAAATATGACAGTAACTAACATGTTTGTTTCAATTCAGTGCCATTTGCCAAAGTGTCGTATTTGTAGTCTTTATCATTTAAGAATTCTGTTGTAGTAGCTTTCTTTGACTTAATGGCACTAGACTAGCCCTTTAATTGATAAAACATATTGCTTTTCATTTGACACTATTGAATAGCCTACTATTCTGGCAGTTGGAGACCTAAGCTACCATGTAACAGAGATACAATATCTGTCTTTTAACTTGGTGGGTTTACACCTAACCTAAAGTTTAACCAGGGCAATTAGTATGCTGGACTACCTGAATACAAGATAAATGAGTAAACCTATATAACAAGTAGAATAGGAGATCTTTGGATTAAAGAACAAGGGTTTTATCCTGCAAAATCATGAGTACCTTGGCCCCAATCTAGCAAAACAGTAAGAAACATTAACTTTAAGCACATGTGTACTTCAACTGACTACAAGGTTATGCACAAATAAGTGCTTTGTAGGGCGTAAGTCAAAAAACTAATAGAGAGAAGTAAAAATGACCTATCAATCAATGGGAGTTAAATGCCTAGATGTGTTTAAAAATCCTATAAGCAACTGTACGCACCTTAATACCTTTAAGAATTAGATTTTTCACTGAAGCTTAGGCTTCTCAGTGTCTAAATCATTTTGGAAAGCTGGACTTAGTCATCTTCTTAGGTCTTGCAATGCTGAGCAGAGTAATGCCTAAATACATTGAAAATGTAGGGTCTTGGTTTCTCTGTTACTCAACAAACTGGGGATAATATTACTTCCCTACCTCACAGGTATGTTGTAAAGATAATACATTCAATATTGTAATGTGCTCAATTACTGTGCTAATGGCAACCATATAAGTACCTCAGAAAATGAGAATTGTTAAATCTGTTTAGATTTCAGTAATCCGTAAAGCCATTCAGTATGTGCCACATTTCCATGAAATGACATAAAGACATAGGGCCTTCTGCAAACCCTGCTGAAGTCAGTGATTCTTTTAATTGGCCTCAGTAAGCCTTGGATAAGGCCCATAATGATTTCTCACAACTTTTTTTCATTGGAAAAAACAAAACTGAGTGAATGTAAAAGGTACTATCAAATGAAACTTTGTGGTATTTTCCATACAGCAGAACATGTTCATTATAAGTCAATTATGGAAAGATAACATATAGGAAGCTAGTAAAAATATATATGTAAAAATGTATATGTAGATGGGTGAAGCCTGGGCACTATCTTACTCCATTTATATCAGTAATCCAAGCCCTGCGGTGATGGGGACATTGTGAAGTGACAAGTGGAAATGACCTCTAGCAGCTGTAACCACACACCTAGGATTCAGGGGGTATCCACGCTTCATGAGAAGTTCATTCAGGCCAACAGGGAAGTCAGGAAGTTGTTTCAGGAAAGACATTCTAATTGCAAATCCAGCTCCATGGCTCCTGTCTTCATCCTTTGCTTTTCTTTTCCAAAAGACAGTGTAGTTGCCTCCTAACTCACTGACGGAACCTTCTCCAGCCAGTCTAGTCTCACTGGCTATGTCTACACTTGTTAATTTAAGTCGATTTAGCATATCCACACTTAAATTTTAAGTCAACTTAGAGGGGACCCTACAAAATCGACCTATAGCATCCACACTGGACACCTAGGTCGATTTGTAGAGGCTAGGTGGACCTGGGACAGGTCCATGGTGGCAGGGGGGGCACCCCTTGTCAAGTGCCAGGGGGCTCAGCCATTGCCCCATTGTACCTTGGTACAATGGGGCAAAGGGAGACAGGGACCCTGGCAGGGCATAGGGGCAAGGTGGGCAGGGCTCTGCCCTGTCCTGTGGGGGGGGCATGCCAGGCTGTGCTATCCTAAAAAGGGCTGGGATGCTTCCTTTTGATGTTTCTTATAGGTTTTTATATTCCTTTCAACATTACCACTGAATGAATTATCCAGTGACTAGGATATATTTTAATATGCATATGGCATGACTTGGTGAATGGTTTTCATCCCACCTTTTGCAGGAAGTGATCTGAGCCATTTGGCTTTTAAATGAGCTGAGCTGGGAATTTAGTTTGATTTAATGATCTTTTCCATGTAACTTTGAATATACTCACAAAGGACTCTGGGCTTTATCCATGGTGTTGCAAAGTCTGGTAAATGCATTAGCTAAAAGCAGTGATTAATTCAGCATCCATCTAAATGAAACATGCAGAGTGACATGGGGTGTATAGACCCCTGCTTACCTAGAGACTACAACATTAGTGGTGTAACCATAAGCTAGCACTGACTGGCAGCCTCACAGGAGCAGAGAAAATAAAAGAGCTGAGAAGCAGGGGGTGGGGCAACTGTCAGTGGAGCGAGTGGGCTGGAGAGGGAAAGTCTTGCCAGCAAGCTGGTGAGAAGCTGCCTAGAGACAACACTGCTGAGAAGGGATAACTGGATCTACACTTTGGAGAAGCCTACAGAACCCAGGGAGGTAGGAAGGAGTTCAGGGTACAGCAGGAGAAGTTGCTGTGGCTTGATTCTGCCTGCATTGTTTGAAGACCCTGTGTTGGAACCCAGGGAGTGGGTGGGACTAAGTTCCCATACTGATCTCTCAGACTCTTAAGAACCAAAGAGGTTTCTAGACCTCCTGAGGACCATGACCAGTTGACCCCACCACATACCAAGGGGAAAACCTGCACAATCCAGCAAGATTGAGACTTACACTCTTTATAGCCCAGAGCAAGACTGTCATAGAGACTCAGACAAGAGAAGCTGACTGACTGCCCTGCCCAACGAAGTGTACTCTGTACAACACTCTGCTTTTGATCACTTGGCACTGTCACAATAGCAAACCAGCTCACACAGGATCACTTTTAGTCTAGATTGTTGCTGACATCTTCCTAATCTGGTTCATCTCTCATTCATGCACTCATTAGCATGTTAGCCACTCTGCTCCACCTTAATGCTTATTTTGATACAAAGTACATCAGTATTTTTGTAACAGCGTCAGACCATTATCCAGTGACAAAGACCTAGATTTATGAAAGCATTTAGGCATCTTTCAATCTAGAGTATAGGCACCTAAATCCCAGTGTTAGGCTTATCTGCAATTCACAAAACTCCTGATGAACCACGTAGGCCCCTGAACTCACTCTGCATCAAAATTTTTACAGTAAAAACCTACCAAAGTGCCTACGTTTCTGCCTGTGGATGTGTGCCCTGCTGCTACATTCTGGAAATCTAAACCCCAGAGCTATTCACAAACCAAGGAAGATAGGCATTCAGCCACCTAACTCATGAGTGAGCTCTGACCCAGCTGATGGCCTCTGAGGATGCCTACCATACTGGACACTTCAGGCGAGTACAGAGAGCATGGGCAGGGAGTGGGAAGAGGGATGAGGACTTTCCTCAGAACTTTTCGCGAAGTGTTTAGGGTACTCACCTGGGATGTGAGAGACCACCCAGTGTAAGCTCCCCTCTTCCTGAGCTGGGGAGAAGAAATTTGATGATTTTCTAACCAATAGGCACGTGTATATTTATTCGTTTCTCATGTATTTATATGGGACAGACAAACAAAGCAATATATTTTTGAGGTATGCATACAACACTAGAATGTATAAGAGGAAGCAGAGATACTGTGTTGCATGACAATTCAACACAACAATTCACTTAAAGGTACTCAGAGGATTTGTAGTGGAAGCCATTGTGGAATCTAACTATTGAAAAATGGAAGATGAGGAAGAAAAAGCATTTGTAAGTAAGTAATATTGATCTACTATAGAATGAAGTCCACATAACTCTTAACATTTTTTTAGATAGTTCCCTACCTCCATTAGCCTGATTGTATAAATAGGGGACTGGCCTCCATCTTCTAGGTATGACACCTTATTATACAAATTATTGTAGTAAAATCCACTTTATCTTATTTATTGCCATACCAGTTAGAGGTGATGAAGTAATCAAACTCCATTTTAGGGAGTTTAGTACAGGTGTTCCCAAATCTCATGATAGACCATGGCAACTGGTAAGGATGTAGTTAATGGAATGCATGTATTATAAATTCTAAACTTACCTCCAACATTTACTAAGTTTCCCTGTCTTTATTATTAAGAACTACTCCAAAGACCAAATATATTGATTTAGACTTTTTCTTTTGAAAAATCTTAAAAGCATAGAGGCTCAGTTTAAATATTGTAATTTTTTGCCAAATGTTTTCCTATTTATTATTTGGAATCAAAACTGAATTTTCTTTTTCTTTACTCCTTGATTCTTAATTCAAGAGGGTATTGAAATGAACAGATCTATCTATGTAGTCCTGCTGCAAGCTTTTTGATATTGTCCACTATCTGGCAATGTTGTTTTGAGCCAGCACTTTCCTAACTATTGAGGAATGAGTGTACACAACTGTTGGTACAATGAACAAATGTGGCAATGGAATTTGATATTCTTCTGCAGATAGTGGAGATTGCAATCTTGTCCAATTAAAGTCAATTGCAGTGCTAGGATCTCAAAACTTCTGATAGTTAATCCATTTATTCATGTGCCTAACATGGACTTAGATGCCTGACTTTTAGGCACTCAAGTATGAAAGTTTTGTGAAAAGTCATGTAGTAATCTGAAAAGTAATTAGATATGGAAGGATTTTTTACATGTAGGGAAGAGAAGCAAGTTGCAAATTGCTCAGGTTGGACCTGGTGAAGAGTTAATAAACTGAATCAGAGAGTTAGAAGGAGCCTCTAGAACTTGGGTCATTTACTTTAACCCTCTGCCAGAATGCAGGATTTGTTATGTTTAAACCATCCAAGGCAGATCCTCTTTCTGAAAATGTCCAGTAAAGGAGATTACATGATTTTCCTGGGCAGTCTGTACCTGCCATAGGCTTTGTTGAAGGAATTTAGATAGTTGTAAAGTGTCTGTTACTCACTCCTAATCCTGTATTGATTCAATTACACTCCTACTGTTTTTAAAGTCAGGAAGATTTTCTGGAGATTTAATCTAAATCTGCTATGCTGTAGTTTGAACCCACTGCTGCTCGTCCTTTCCTCTGTGGCAAAAGAGAACAACTTTTCTCCATCTTTTTTTATGGCAGCCTTTCAAGTATTTGAAGGCCACCATCATGTCCCCCTGCTTAATCTCAGCTTTTCCAAACTAAACACATTCAGTTCCTTCAGCCTTTGCTCATATGGTTTGCATTCCATCCCTTTGATCTTCTTTCTCATTCCCTTCTGGATCCTTTCCAGTTTCTCTACATCCTTGCTATACTCCAGTGACCAAAATTGGACATAGTACTCCATCTGAGGCCTAACTGGCGCTGAGTAGAACAGTACTACCCTCTCCCATCATTTGCATGCTATGTGTTTGTTAATGCAACCTCAAATTACATTTGCTGCTTTTTTCCCCCCAAAAAGCATTGCATTATTGATTCATGTTGAGGTTGTGATCCACCACAGCTCCCAGATCCTTCTTAGCAATGCTACTGCCAAGCCAATTATTCCCCCTTCTGTATTTATGCATTTAGTTTTTCTTCCCTGAGTGTAGTGCCTTATATTTATCTTTGAAGAACTGGGCTGTAGACAACAAAATTAAATTCAACAATTTATTAACATCCCTTTGAATTTTAACTTTATCCACCAAAGTATTTGCAACCTCTTCTCAGCTTTGCATCATCTTCAAATTTGATCTATGTCCTTTCTATCCCTAAATCTACGTAATGAATAAAGATGTGAAATAACGCTGGACCCTTGTGGAACACATAGAATCATAGGTTTGGAAGGGACCTCACGAGATTATCTAGTCCAACCCCCTGCTAAAAAAAGCAGGACCACTCTCACTAAATCACCCCAGCCAGGGTTTTGTATAACTGGGCCTTAAAAATCTCCAAAGATGGAGATTCTACCACCTACCTAGGTAGCCCATTCCAATGCTTCACCACCCTCTTAGTGAGAAAGTTTTTCCTAATATTCAACCTTGACCTCCCCACCTGTAATTTGAAACCATTGCTCCTTGTTCTGTCCTCTGTTACCCTCGAGAACAGCCTAGCTCCCTCATCTTTGGAGCACCCCTTCAAGTAGTTGAAGGTTGCTATCAAATCTCCCCTCAGTCTTCTCTTCTCTAGACTAAATAAGCCTAGTTCCTTCAGTGTCTCCTCATAAGTCATGTGCCCCAGCCCCCTAATCATTTTTGTTGCCCTCCACTGGACTCTTTCTAATTTGTCCACATCCTTTCTGTAGTGGGGAGCCCAAAACTGGACACAGTATTTCAGATGCGGCCTGACCAGTGTCGAATAGAGGGGAATTATCACATCCCTCGATCTGCTGGCAATACTCCTACTGATGCAGCCTAATATGTCATTGG
>ML686006.1:1368972-1408516 GCA_007922175.1 Pelusios castaneus | reverse complement strand
CCAATGACATATTAGGCTGCATCAGTAGGAGTATTGCCAGCAGATCGAGGGATGTGATAATTCCCCTCTATTCGACACTGGTCAGGCCGCATCTGAAATACTGTGTCCAGTTTTGGGCTCCCCACTACAGAAAGGATGTGGACAAATTAGAAAGAGTCCAGTGGAGGGCAACAAAAATGATTAGGGGGCTGGGGCACATGACTTATGAGGAGACACTGAAGGAACTAGGCTTATTTAGTCTAGAGAAGAGAAGACTGAGGGGAGATTTGATAGCAACCTTCAACTACTTGAAGGGGTGCTCCAAAGATGAGGGAGCTAGGCTGTTCTCGAGGGTAACAGAGGACAGAACAAGGAGCAATGGTTTCAAATTACAGCTGGGGAGGTCAAGGTTGAATATTAGGAAAAACTTTCTCACTAAGAGGGTGGTGAAGCATTGGAATGGGCTATCTAGGGAGGTGGTAGAATCTCCATCTTTGGAGATTTTTAAGGCTCGGTTAGACAAAACCCTGGCTGGGGTGATTTAGGGGGAGTGGTCCTGCTTTTTAGCAGGGCGTTGGACTAGATGACCTCGTGAGGTCCCTTCCAACCCTATTATTCTATGATTCTATGATTCCTTAGTGGCATGCCCCTTCTTCCATTTTCTATATTTCCCTTTCAGTTTTTAGATATCTAAAAAGCCCTTTGTACAACCACACTGGTCTCTTATAGCCTTTATCTTTCCTCTGTCTTGGAATAGCTTGATGTTGAACCTCTTGTATTGCATCTTTTAGGAACTGCCAGTGGCCGTGAACACATTTTCTTCCTCATGGGTCTTCAAGGGACCGATCTACAATTTCTCTGAGTTGGTTGAAGTCTATCTTTTTGGTATCCTTGTTTTGCTATTCTCACATCTTCCTTTCTTTAAGATCTTGGACCTAGGACCATATAGCTAGGATCAACAGAATTTTTTTTATCGTCTGAACAGATTTATTTTTAAGCATTTTTTTTTTTAATTATCAGTTTACATTTTCACAATTGTAAGAAATGGTGGGCAGGTCAGACAATTATGTGTAAAGATAGTTACTGAAATAAATAGGGAAAAGTATGAAGATGCAATGCTGCTAGGTGTCAAATGGTTTTGTAATAATATTAATGTTAGTAGTACTCTGAATGTTGTGATAAACAACTGTTCTATCCTCAGCAATATAATCAGTTGTAACTAAATCAAACCACTTTGTAAGAGGTGCACATAGAAAATTAAATGGTACAGGTTAAACATGTACAGACCTTTTCTTCCAAACAATCAGGTTTAAGCAGGGCTGGGTTAATGCATGGGCTATAGAGGCTGAAGACCTGGGCTCCGGACTGAAGGGGGGCCCTGAGATCCAGCCCCTATGGATCCTGCGACATCTGGCTCCTTCTCCCTCCCATCACCTCGCTCAGCCCCCACAGTGCTGGGGGGTCACTGGGAGGGCCCTTGCGCTGCTGGCACTAGGGGCGTAGGGGCAAGGCCCTGGGCCAGAGGCCAGGCTCTGTTCCCCTGCCTCACTCCTGGGCCGATTGGGCCACCTTGGGGGCAGGGCGGGCTGGTGCCTGTTTGCTTCACTCTGCTCTGCTCTGGGGCCAGGGCTGGATGGCATACGGTGTGTCTCCGGCATAGTCTTCCAAGGCCAGTGGACCTGGAAGGTCACACCGGAGACCACACTGCAAGCCCTTGGGAGCAGACCAGCTGGATCAGGTGGGATTGCGGCCTCTGGATCCCCAGTGTGAGCCCAGGCAGGGAACCCCATAGTGGTAAAGCAGCCCAGGGCCCTGAGGCCCCTTAATCCGGGCCTGAGTTTAAGATAGGTCATTCACCCTGCCATAAGGTGTGGAAAGCTAAGAGCACACCTACGTGATTGGGCCTCCATAGGCAAGTTAGACAGAGGAGTGCCTATCATCTCCCAGATTGATAATTACTCTGGGATTTAGGTAGTACATAGGCATCTGGACTCCTTAAGTAAAGCAGCAGTGTACATGCCCAAAGGCAGAAAAATGGATGCCAAGGGAACTTTTACAGTGAAAATTTAAGTTTTAAGTGAGTTTAGGTGCCTATAATGTTAGGTGGCAGCTGAACAGGGGTTTGGAAATCTTAATGGTGCCTAACTCCCATTATGGATATGGTCCTATGTCAGTGGAATGGAAGTCAGAAGACCTGGATCCTAATATTGGCTATGCCACTGACCCGCTGCGTGACCCTGAAGAAGTTGCTTCACTTCTTTGTTCCTCTATTTTTAATTTGTCTTTGTCTATTTAGATTGTAAGTTCCTTGGGGCGGAGAGTGTCTTTCACTATGTATTTGTACAGTAGCTAACACAATAGTGCCTTATCTTACACAGTCAATACTGCAATAATAATAATTACCATCAAATGCAAGATTGGGGCCTTACAAAGTATGCTGCATTATTGTATTTACTCCAGCTTGATGTACTTCAGACAAGAACCTACAATGTCTTATACTCATGTGGTCATACTTATCGCTCCAGCTTGCTGCTTTGTAAGTTCAGTTTTGCATGTGCAATAAACTCGGCTTGCATTTTAAACCCATAATTGATTGCAGTTATGAAAGTTTCATCTAATTTATCTGATTATGCCTAACAGTTTGCTGCTTACGAGGTAAAAGGTAGGATTTGGGCATGTAATGATGGTGGAAAAATTGCATCCACAAAACAAAATTTGACTGAAAAATTGCTGTCCCATGGAATCTGTATACTCAGTTACTGTGTTGATAGGAACTATATAAGTACCCAGTTACAGAGCTACAGTGAAAGGTAGTTCATGAGCCAAGGGGCCGTAAGACTGGGTTCCCTTTACAACATTTTTTTTCTTTAGCCCCATGAGGTCTGAGCGACTAAAGCTGATTACATGATACCATATTCAATATCAAATCCCTCTACTGCTCTTTAAGATTAATCCCCCAAAATATATAAATCTCTCTCTCTCTCTCTCTCTCTCTCCCCCCCCTCCCCACGCACACACAAATATCCCCCACCTCCCTTAAACTATTTTCAGGGAAAGTCTTATCTTGTTTCTTGTATTCTAAGGTGCCAAAACATAATACGTAAGAAGATAAATGGAGAGCGAAGAATAATCAGAAATTATACTATCTATCTATCTATCTATCTTTGAAACCAAAGGGCACAACACTAGAATATGAAGATATTTTATATTAATATGTAAAAACAATCATTAATGGATATTTAATTTTATGAATGGAGAACTAGAAATACTACTAGACAGATACACAAGCAGGGTTTTAGTAGTGACATTCTGTACTGGTATGTGAAATAATTGATTTTTCATGTGTTCAGCAACAAACCACATATGTTTTACTTCACTAAAAACAACCCGATGTGCAGGAAGAATAATATGAAAAATGAGATTTCAGAAAAAAAAAAAACTTTCAATTGCTCTCTGACTAGACAACACCTTACCCATTATTAGGCTTCCAAGGACAAATAGTCCATGAATTTCATTCCTTCTATCAGATCTGTCTGGGAGGTTGGGGTTTTTTTGGTTGGTTGGTTTTTGTTTTGGGTTTTTTTGTTCTTTTTCTTTCAGTCTTGAACAAATAGGCTTGTATTTTATAATGAAAGAGAAGTTCCTTACCTACAATTGTTTCTAGTATGTGTTAAAGTCTAGTCTGCCTTGTCTTACTAGTCCAGAGATTTTCAAACTTTTTTCCTCAGGACCCAGTTTTTAAAAAATCATTTATGCCTGCTACCCAACAATTATATCTTTGAGTAATGTTTTCCAGTCTTTCGGTGGCAGCAGCAGGGGGCAACCCAGTACCTGAGGGTCTGTGACTCAGTACCCATGGATTGAAAACCACTGTACTAGACTACTAGAATACATTAACACATTTTAACAGCACAACTTAAAAATCTTGTCTGAAAATATAAAAGCCCTGCTCCATAAAAGATGCATTTATCAGCCTTCACTGTCCTCCTTTTGCCTACTGGAGTTTGTTTTCTATCTGGACACTGAGATACTCATAGACTTTAAGGTCCTAAGGGACCAGGACGATCATCTAGTCTGACCTCCTGCAAAATGCAGGCCTCAAGACCTCACCCACCCACTCCAGCAATAGGCCACCAACCTATGATATGAGATAGAATATATAAGATAGTAGCTCATTGGACTTTAATGGGGCTTGGTTTTCTTAGTAATTCAAATGCAAAATTAAAACAACCCATAAACATGAGTCTAAGCTTCCTTCCCAGGCTCAGCTGTCCCTTGGGCTTCTCTGCATGACCTCTTGTGTATTACCCCAGATTCTGTTATATCCTACTTGAGCAAACAAGATTCTCTTGACAGCATAAATAGGCAGTAATTACTCAGCATATGAGATCTGCTCAAGTCAGTTGATGCAAAGCAGGGCCTAAAAAGTGCCATTTTGATATAGAGGTTTCAAGAAAAACCCTGATGCTGATGACACAGTATTCCACGTGCTTCTTCTTGGGTTCTGGATTTATATTCCAGAACTGTGTTACTGCTGGGTTTAATACCAGGAGATGTAAAACAGATCCTCCAAATCACTTGTGGATTGTACTTTGAAGTGTAATGTGGCTCTTAAGTATGCACTGCACTACAAACCATTTTACGGTAGGAAGAAGAATATTTTTTCTGCTGAAAATGTATGGAGAATGTAAATAGGCAGAATGAATAATAATTCAAAATGGAATATCACCAAGGGTTAATACCTAGAGATTGATGATCTTTGTCAAATTCATCTAAGGTGAAATCAGAAGAGAGTCATATATGATGTGGTTCACCCAGATGCAAGGGACCCACACAAAACTCTGCTCTCTGTGCAATTTAAGTGCTGCATCAAGCTTTGTCTGAGTTGCCTAAGCTGAAATAAAATTCACCCATTTAGGTTAAGCACATGTCTATTTGTGTAGCAGAAGAGTTAGGAGTGACGCACTAAGTGGCAAAAACTTAAAGCACCACACCATTGTGTATTGCGGTTCTGCAGCCTACAATGGAAAGAAGTTATTTTAGGACATCTAGATTTTTAAAGGGTTTGCTTTACCCATAGTGTTTTGTGTAACCTTTAGCTTGTAACTTCAGATTGTCTTAACTGTAGCTGTATGAGCCTCAGAATTATAGGAAAATTAACAACATATTGAGGCTGAACTAAAATGTATTAATCCATGCGCAAAATCTGCTTGCTTACTTTTAACTTCATGTCAGTTGATGGTAATGAACTATTTATTTATTTATCTATTTCCATCTATCCTGTGCTGCATGCTTGGGATAGAAATGACTGTCATTCAAGGATTTCAGAGCACTTTACTAAGATAGATATCATTATCATCATTATCAAATGCACACAGACTACTGAGTAATGCTGTGTCAGCTAGAGTGACCACAGTAGATGGTGCTGTACCAGGATAATGTAGTGAAATTCCCAGATCTGGCTCAGTCCTGCATATCCACAGATCTCTGTGTTATGCAAAATGGGCACTCAGGATTTTTTCAAGGAGGGAAAAGGCAAGATGCCACGTCTATTGTGAGGCAAACACAATTTTGTTAATAATTAATATCTAGTACACACACACACACCCCAGGTGTTCTGCTGTTGGTCATGTATAGTTACCAGTCCTGATTGTTGTTTGTGATCGTAGCTTGAGTTTGTGGCTGGTGCTCACAGCTCATGGCAGCTACGTGGCCAGGGAAACTGGGCACGAGGAAGAGCGGGGTCTCTGTCGGGCACACAGCTGTGCACCAACGCTCTTGGATGGTGTGCAAAACATTACCCAAAGGCTAAGCTATGCAGCCTCACCCATCTTTTATCCATGGGTCTTGCTGTGTCACACTGCCTCAGGGTACTGTATGCCATGAGTCATCAGTTAATGGCAGATGTGACTTTGATCTTCTTCTTGATGGGACTTTTTGTCCCTTTCTTTCTAGGGTAGATTCGTCTTGCTTTTGCAGGGTTTGATTGTGTTGTTCTTCAGCCATTAAGGTGGTGCCGCAGTTTGTCATCAGGACAGGCTGGAGTTGGAGACTGATCCCATCACACACACCCTTCATTCACACATCCAAACTAAATTAAAAACACATCTAAATGAAGTTTCAGCAAAACTTAGGCTGGGCAATACAAAATGAAGAAAACAATTCAAAATGGAGTTTAGGTTACAATGTGGAATTACAAGTGAATGAATGAGCATGGTATTTTTATCAATGAATATTCCATATAGAAATTTCTGTTTTGCAGAAAGTCAAAGCAGTTGATGCTTAGGGTTTGGCACTGACATGATATTTAAAATGCCTCCAGCCACTCAGTCTGCCTGTAAGAGGGTCTGGGTTTCTGACCCATATAGCAATAGAGAAAGAACGCAGGTACTCGTTGCAAGATACTTTTGCATCTATAAGTGAGACACAAACTTCATGCAGGAGGAAGCAAAACCTCCTTACCAAAGACTGTCAAGTTTGTTGTGACTCTTTTAAACATAGCTTGCGGCCTAAGTAGATGAACTTAGTGCTCCCCACAATACTTGACTCCATATGCACTGGGGCTTCTGGTGTCCCCACTCTCAAATGTCCTTGGTTATCTACCATGAAATGTTCAACCACATAGTGTGGACAATGTCTTGAAGGGTGTAGCTGAAATTCTCTGACTTCTCCATGAGCAAAGCAGTGTTGTTAGCCTAGTCTTGTTTGGTAAACATTTCTTGACCAACCTTGATTCCAACATGTGGAACAGCAAGTTGATAGCTTGACAGAAGAATGCAGAGGAGAGAATGCATCCCTGCCACATACCTGCAGTCATATAGAAACACTGCAAAAGCCATAAACGAATGTGCATCCACTGTTGACCATCCAATGGTGAAACTCAACTGCTGTGGACAACAATGTCTGTTAAGGAGAAACTGCATCCTACCAAGGCAAATGTAAATGAAGAGATTTCCAGGGACTGAAAACAAGGAGACGGTAGTGTAGTTGCTACACTTGGTCTGAGGTCCTTTGACTTCATGCAGGGTCACTATGATGCCACCTTCTCATAACTTTTCCTAATGCCCACACTTTCAGGAACAGCTGATAGACGCCAGTGCTCACTGGGCCCAAAGCACCTTTGAACAGCTAGTGTGGAATCTCAGCTGGTACATGACGTTTGGGTGGCTTTTCATACTTCATTGAATGATAGACGATCAGTGTTTGTCCCTGGTCTGCAGCTCTGTGGTTTGTCAGGTCACACAGTGTTAGAAAGTCATCAACAGGTTCAGCATTTTCATAATATTTTCCATCTATCCAAGCCCTCAGCTACTAATAAGCAGGGAAAGCGATCTGGTTCCCTTGATGAGAATTGTAGGAGGCTATTCATGACTGCCAAACAGAGAAATTATCCCAGTGCTGTAGGTAGGGAAAATGAGATACATATGGATAAGTAAACCATGCAGGATCTCATATCAATTTTCTGGCTGAGCTAGAACTAGAGAAAACTCTCAGCCCCATGATGGCATCAAGCTACGTAATTCAGATCCATATTTCAAGTATACTAAATTTTGATTCAGTATTTAGGTTCAGCCCACTATAAAGATATTGGCATTTGCAAAATTCATGTTCAGGCTTCGGTGTGAATCCTGACGTTCAGATTTGTTGGCATCTGCAGGGGATATTTGAGGTTGAATTCTATTCTTTCATTGTTTTGGTTCCTTTACTGCCTAGGAGCCCTATTTTGCCACTTTTACTGACTATAAGCAATACCTTTCTCCATAAGAAGTCTTGTTGAGGAGACAGGAGTAAGGACCCCTGTATATGAAAAGCAATAAAACAAGTTTATTGTAGATAAGCACATTGCCACCTAGTGTAAAATATCATATCTCTACGTCCTCTAATGGTCAAAATACCCCAACAGAAAACAAGTTAAATAGTCTATTCACCAACAGTTTAAAAAGCATCATTAGTTTTTTGGCCTATTATTTAAAGAGGGAGATGGGAAACAAAAGAACTTTAAAGACTCAGACTTAATGAGTCTCCAAGAAGATTGTGACGTCCATGCTAACTAATCCCAACTCATATTGGGACATATCACATATCAACTCAGTATATTACCGCATTAAAACATCTATTGTTGATTATTATGCATATAGAAAACACAATATATCCCAGATAATTCAGAATTGCTTATTATTTTATTTTCATAGTATTCTCATTGAAATCCTCAGTTAGAAAGTGCTATAAATATGTAACATACTATTGTTTTCAAATACATTAGAAACAAGAGGGAAACCAAGGACAGCATAGGACCATTACTCAACAAAGAGGGAAAAACAATAACAGAAAATGTGGAAATGGCAGAAGAACTAAATGATTTCTTTGTTTTGGTTTTCACTGAGAAGGCTGGTTGTGATTGGATGCCTGATGTAGGGAAGGGCAGTAAAAATTGGATAGGATCACAACCTAAAATAGGGAAAGAATGAGTTAAAAATTACTTAGATAAGTTAGATGTCTTCAAGTAATCAGGGCCTGATGATATGCACCCTAGAATACTCAAGAAGTTGACTCAGGAGATATCTGAGCCATTGGCTATTATCTTTGAAAAATCATGGAAGACTGGAGAAATCCCAGAGGATTGAAAAGAGCAAATATAGTGCCCATCTATAAAAAAGGGAAATAAGGACAACCCAGAGAAATACAGACCAGTCAGCGTAACTTCTGTACCAGGAAAAATATTGGAGCAAATAATTGAGGAATCAATTAGCAAATATCTAGAAGAAAATAAGGTGTTAAGTGATAGTCAGCATGAATTTGTCAAGATAAATTGTGTCAAACCAACCTAATAGCTTTCTATGACAGGTTAACAAGCCTTGTGGATCAAGGGGAAGCAGTAGTTATGATATATCTAGACTTCACTAAGGCTTTTAATACGGTCTTGCATCACCTTCTCATTAACAAGCTAGGAAAGTGTAATCTAGATGGAGCTATTATAAGATGAATGCATAGGTGGTTGGATAACTGCTCCCAGAGAGTAGTTATCAATGGTTACAGTCATGCTGAAAGGGCATAATGAACAGGGTCCCACAGGGATCAGTTCTGGGTCCAATTCCATTCAGTATTTTCATCGATGACTTAGATGATGGCATAGAGATTGCATTTATAACATTTGTGAATAATATCAAGCTGGAAGGAGTTGCCAGTGCTTTGGAGGTTAGAATGACAATTCAGAATGATTTAGACAAACTGTTGAAATGGTCTGAGGTAAATAGGATGAAATTCAATAAAGACAAATGCAAAGTACTCAACTTAGGAAAGAACAATCAATTGCACACAAACAAAATGGACAATGACTGCCTAGAACATTCCAAAAATGTCTGAGTTGTGGTGCATGGATGTGTGAAGTCTAGAGTTTGTAGGGAGCTTTGGTTCTTTTGGCAGATAGACAGAAATTACTTACCCTTAGAGAAAATTTTCAAAAATACTTTCTCTGCAAAAGTCAGTACATATTTGTCTTTACACATTTCAAAGAAAATTAAGTTATTAAGCCAAATGTGGAGATTAAATTCAACAAATAAAGTGTTAAATAAAAAGACTTGCCCGCGTGCTCAGGGTTTAACTCATCGCCATATTTGGAGTCAGGAAGGAATTTTCGCCCAGGCTGATTGGCCTGGGCTCTGGGGGTTTTTCGCCTTCCTCTGTAGCACAGGGCATAGTTCATCTACCGGTGAATTCTCTGTATCTTAAAGTCCTTAAATCATGATTTAAGGAGGTAAATAACTCAGTCATAGGTTGGGGGCCTATTGCTGGAGTGGGTGGGTGAGGTCTTGAGGCCTGCATTTTGCAGGAGGTCAGACTAGATGATCGCACTGGTCCATTCTGACCTTAAAGTCTATGAGTCTATGAGGTTTTTACTTCTCCTTGAGATATAAATTTCAACACAACCATAACAATGGAGTCATTGCTTAGTGTTTCATAATAAATGAAAGCTGAGACAATGAGTGAATTTTGGAGATACTGTCGTGGTGCCTAATATGTATGTATTTTGAGGGGCCAGAAGGTTTGAATCTTCATATTACATGTTGGGTCTTATCCTAAAACAGTGATCATTCCCCAGGCAGAGATAGTCACAGAGTTCCATTCATTTTATGTTTAAGAAAACAGATCAAGCCAAGATATGGGGGAGGGGAGAATCAGGCATTAAAATCTGATGCCCTCATTGAGAGGAAGGAATTAAATCTAAAATTTCATGAACTGACAGGTCATAACCTTGAAAGAAAGCCCAGAATTTTTAGCACATAGAACAATGATACAAAAGTACTACAGTATTTAATTTTTATAAGGCTACAGATTCCATAGTGCATGCTCCAGCTCACAGCATGATATACAAGCAAGTGAGAATTCCAAAAGAATTTCAATGTGGTATTTCTACTTTTAAAAGTTCTGGATACATATCTCACCAAAAGCAGCAGATGTTTTTTCCCCTGTGGGGTTTGAAAAGAGACTGTATACATGAACAGACTGAGAATGAGATTCACAGACCAATACTTAGACTTCCTAATAGGTTTGTTCTGGGCAGACTGACAAAACTGTGCTTGTTCTTTCTGTGTGTATACCGAAATTTTTCAGCACTTTTTCAACCATTGCCCTTGGAGCAGGGTTCTATGTTATGGGGATGGAAACACACACACACACACACACACACACACACACACACACACACACAAGCTATACTAGCACTTCTATTCTTGTTATTGCCTGGGAAGCTAAATTGATGCTTAACAAATTGTGGGGAAAGTACTGTAGACAAAGGGGCGGGATTTGCACGTCACCAGTGATCGGGATATCTAACGAGCCTAATTTTTAGAGTTTGGTCTCAACCATTTCTGAAAATCAGGTACCCTTAAATGACCAAGATGGGAACTTAGACAGTAATTATTTATTGGGGGGTAGGGGAATAGATCAAGGCCTTTAATTTGGCTAGAATGATTTTTTTAGGTTTCACAGTTTGCAAGCTTGCTCTTTCTCCCTATTCAATTTTTGCATGATGAGGATTGAAACTAACAGGATTAAACTGTGTCAGTGCTCTGATTTCTGAATTCTCAAAGTATAGCTTTTTGTCACTGACTGTTTCCACTGAAATGTTGAATGTGGCTTTTAGGCTTGCAATATAACAAGATGCAAAATTTCTACAAATCTTGATTTTTGCTGGTTTGGGGCTACTAGGTTCCAAGACTTTGCACATAAATAAACTGCTCACCATATTCACACATTTACGAGCAAAGTCTTGGAACCCAGTTGCCCCAGACCAACAAAAAATCAAGATTTGTAGGTCTCACACATTTCCATCTTGGGTTTTGTTTTTTTGCCCTGCGCTATGACTGGCCCCCACAATGTCGTTCAGGATCTCTACAAACATTTTGTGGAGCCTGGACACCAGCAGGCTTCAATGGCTGCAGAGTTATGTTGCATTTGTCATGGAAGAAAATTCATCCTTCAATGAATGTCATTAATTACTCAGGTATGGGATGTCAAAGTCATTAGGGCAGCCATTCCATATAACTTTTGACATAGCTTTTAGCTGTAGATCAACACTGGTGACTATTTTAATCAGTTCTAGCTTCTGTGATGAGACTTGCAGGCAACCCCCAAACTAAACACATACAGACTCTTATATAACCGTAGAGATCTGGGCCTTCTATAAGTTCCTTCATGAGGTATGTGTGTATCACTAAGAACATATTTAAATCTTAGACATATGAACAGTCTCTTGCATCTAACAGGTGCCTTATCTAGACCTTTACCATTGTTTTAGTGGCTTTTGGTCTGTCATTACTTATAACTATCAAGACAGTGAAAATATTTTGTGAAATTCTTACACATGCATATATATATGCTTACCAGATATTCTTTTCCTTACTCTGTATGAACATATTTGTTCTCCGCATCTGAAAGCTGTCTAAAACAATATGCTGTGGGCTTTCAATCATCCCATGTAGCTGGAATTACACTCCACTGAGACCATAGCTACTTGAATCTGCAGGAACAGCTGTAGCCTTGGAGAAACACACTGGGGATAAGATCAATAAGTTCTTCAGAGTTTCAAACACATGTTAATACACTTTATCTGAGGCCCACAAAGAGGATGATTTAAGTAGCGTTAAAGGACATGCATTTTGAATCCTGATTTTTGCCTCCAGAAATGATCATCCCAAGAATCTGCTTTGATTCTGATACTTCTTATACAGGAGACATCCTGCTGTTGCTTTGAATTCTTCTCGATCTGTCTTCACTCCTTCTTTATGGATTTTATGCTCTACAAAAAGTAGTTGGGTTTGTCATTTTGGATTTTTCTGTGTAATTTTAGCCTCAACTGCCTGCAGATCTCCTCCCAGTCTCACATTTTGCCTTTTTGCTTGCATTTTCCATACATAAAAATAGTCAGAGTAGACATTTTAAAGAAGCGTGTCTGTCGCATCAAAATCCTCCATTTTAAATTCTTCTGGCAAGAATCATGTTAACTAGTTTTCAAATTTCCAAGGCTGGGCTTTGTCTTAAAGCATTACAAATCATTTTTACAGAAATTTTGCCTATATACTTTTCAGCTAGTGGTTTCTCTAAAGAAATGCTATGAGTCACAACAGACTCTTTCTGGGTTTCAGTTAAGTCCAGAACCAACTCTGAGACAACTGACATCTCTCCAGTCAGCATTAGCTGAGAGGCACATTCAGTGTGCTCCTACAACAGAAGATTGGACATAAACTGCTATTCTCAACAGACAAACAGTATGGCTATGTATACACTTACTAAAATTAGCTCCAATTAGTTAATTCAAACTAACTAATTCAAACTAATTTTAGTTAGTTCGAATTAACTTAATTCAAACCAGAAAAATTTAGTTCGAACTAAGCAAGTGCCATTCATGGCATTTGCTTAGTTCAAATTAGTGATTTGCATTGAGTTCAATGGGCCGGTTACTTCAAACTAAGCAATTAGTTCGAACTAACACGGCCACATTAGTTAATTCAAACTAACTAGTTTGAATTAACCCTAACTTCAAATAGCCTATTCGAATTTATTAGTTCGAATTAAGGAAGCCCTTAATTCGAACTAATGAAAGCCTAGAGTAGCCATGGCTTTAGTTAGTTCGAATTAAGCCTCCTTAATTCGAATTAACTTGCCAGTGTAGATATAGCCTATGAGATTTCCTCTCCCTTGTGCCAGTACATATGACTGTTCAAAGGCAACTGGTTGGAGATTGGGGTAGCTGCATCCATGGGCAAATCATTACCCCTAACAGACACATGTTGACCGTTTCCTGGATGTTTACTCATTTGAGTGGGGTTAGAGGGTCGCCAATGAATCTTGTCAGAAGATAGTGAAATTCTTGTCCCAGAGTTGGGCTTTGGAGAGTTTTTACAAGGAACCCCAGGTTGGATGACACGAATGTTCACACTGATAATCGAATCTGTATAATTATATAAGCTTTTATTAAGGTAACATTAAATAATAGACAAATGAATAATTAAATGGATAATGGCTAGAATTACCGTTTTGTTCTGAAGACACGTGATATGTATTTCTACTGTATGCTTTGGATTAATATACTCACACCCTTCTTTGATGACATGGTTGAGAGAGACATCCTTTTCCTCAACTCTTGAGTGGAGGGGTGGAGAACTCGGCAATGCTAAAGAGCTAAGAGCTTACAGGTAAGACTAAGTACTATGAAGTGTACACTAAGAACAAAAGATCCTAACAAACATTAACTAAAAGAATCTTAAAGAAGTAGTAGCTGGTTACTACTACAATTAACCTGGTTTGCCCTTTTTATACCCCAGATAGCATAGGTCCTCCTTCTAAGTCCATACTTGGCTTTTTCACCCCCAAATTATTAGGGTACCCTTAATCTACAGGCTGGCAGGTTTGTGCATAATATTAATGCACATCTTCTTTCCAGATGGTTCAATTATGTTTCCGTTTATGGTTTCAAGCTTTTGTGGTGTACTTGTGAAGTTTATTTCGGGCATTGACTGGATAGCCCCCTCCTTGTTTTGATACTAACTGATTTATCTAGGATAATAAGGTCACAATTAAAAAGGCGTACGTCTACACTGGAGGCTTTGTTAAGTCGACTTAACAAGGTCGACTTTAAGCCAACTTAAAGTCGACCTTGTTAAGTCGACTTTGAGAGTCCACACTGAAAACTCCAGTCGACTGCCAGCATCCACACTGGCAGGTGCAAGGTTGATGGAGGAGTGGTGCACTGTGGGTAGCTGTCCCACATTGCACCAGGGCTTGGAGGCCAATTAGGTAGACTTAAGGGCATTCCCTGTTTACACTGGCTTAAGTTGACTTAATAAGGACAAAATTGGCCATTTCCAGCATAGGACACCCCTCCATTGGAGTTCTCCACTTCGTCAGCCTCACCAGGCATGACAATGATGATTCATTTTGTAACTATCCCTCTAATCTACACACAACAGTGTCTCAAACACATCACATCTACAGATGTACTCAGGCCCTTTTTCAAAGCACCAGGCTATCTGTGGAACTTTCAAAGTTTGAGCTGGAGTGTAATAGGCAATGATGAAGGTACAATGACATATTCTCAGTAGATGTCATCTTCCAGGTGAACTATGGATTGGACATCTGCCAATAGCTTGTACATACCCTTGTCTGGGTCAAATACTGGTAAAGAAATAGTGAATGAGACATGCAAGGACTATGAATTCATACAATTTTTTTAAAAAGAACAACTGTCTTGGTTGAGATGAAGTATTACAGATTCCATCTGTCTCATTGCTCCTAATGATAAATGATGTCATAGATCCAAACATGTGGATTACCCTTTTCCAGCCTTTGAAAACACTTAGGGCAATACTATCCATGATTTGGTCTGGAACCTCTCCCAATTTTAAAGCTTATAATATATTTGTGATGTTATTTATAAGATATTCATCATATGTATTACCACTTAAAGCATTTACAAAGTAAAGGAATGAGCATTTTCCACTGGTTTGGTATGCATTTTAAGGTAATTTAACAACCTGGATTGATGATAAGAATTTGTTCTTCTCCTTTCTTAGGTGTGTTTTGCTTCAAATTTTCAATTAATCGGGCATGTACGTGTTGCCATGTTTTATGGTCTAGAGTAATTTGTTGTATCTTTTGTAACATTTTAGTCCCATATTCTTGAATTTTGGCTCAGTCTTACCCTTTGAGCAACGATAAAGGTGTAGTAAATCAGGAATACCACTGTCCATTTCATGGTGGTTGCCTGCTGGGCTCCAGCAGCAATGATTCCACCGAATGCTGTTCACCTAGGTCCCGAGGAAGAAGCTGCTCCTGAGACCTAGATGATTGATACAGCTTTAACTGATTGGCGCTGTAAATTTGTCTTTATTATGCTTGCCTCCTGCTACCCTAATTTTATACACTGCTGAAGTGAGTTTATCAATGATTTCAGAAGGGTCCAATCCATTGATTACACAGCCCAAGCTTTAGTGCTTTGTAAATTAATAGTATTACATATTCACCAACCTCCCAAGTGTTCGCTCTCTGTTTTTTGTCAAAGTAGGACTTTGCCTTTTGTTTAGGTTTTCCCAATTTAACAAGTACCTGCACTGCAATTTTTGCAGGTATATATCCATTTTTACTCCCTCCAGTTGAGTGCTACTGGTGTCCCAGACCACATATTTTGGTAATGGCATATTTTTGACCTGTCATCACCCCACTGGCTGTTTCATTAGTAGATACAGCAGGTGTTGCTCTCAATGCCATTAGAATCAAAGGAAAAAGAGGGTTCTAGTTATGCCCTTTGGCATCAACCAGTTTCCTCAACGTTATCTTGATAGTCCGATTGCTGAGTTCCAGCATCCCAGATGACTGTGATCTATATGAGTCTCTGAAGGACTCCTATCAGGCAGTCCTTAAAGAATTGTCTGGTAAAGTGTGATCCCTGATCTGAGTTCACCATTGCAGGGCTCCTCCATCGAGAGAAGATTTGTTCTACCGGGATCCTGGCTGTGGCTTTTGCAGTATTGTTTTTTTAGAGGAAATGACTCTGACAACTTTGAAAAAGGATCAATAACGAACAGATATTGTTGCCTCGTTGGATCCTTGGCAAAAGATCTATGAAGTCAATCTGGAAAGCCATCCATGAGTTTTCATATATCTGAGCTTTTAATGGTGCGTTTCTTTTGGATAGAGTAGGATTGGCTTGACCACATGCTATTAGTCTCCCAACACGTTAGAAACTCTGTAAGAGAATTGTATAATGCTAAGTCTGAAAACAGACAGATGTTTTGATTTGCGGTGATGATGGAGAACTGGATGCACTACTTCAATGCATAAGCTACTGCTCCTAATTTAGCATATTGGGATGAATGTGGGGTGCACAAATATGCTTTCTCCCAAGGTTTTCCTCCTTCTTCTTCTGGTGTAATTGCATAGATTCTGTACATGGTATAAGGTTTTCCTTCGTGATAGTAACTGGAGTCATCTGTAAAGAAATATTATACCTTGAAAGAATTTGCTTCTTGTATTAAGGGTCGGAAAAACTTTCTCACCTCTCATTTTTGATCTAGTTGGACAGTATCTGCATTGCAAAAGAAGAATCTTCCATCCTTCCTACTTGCTTAGCCAACAAATCAAGGATCTTAATATCTGTAAGTACTGCCATTGGTCAATCTGAATCTGGGGTTTGTCTACCTGAACCTGAATATGAATATGACTTCTGGGGTTTGACTCTTCAAATCAGGAGGTGGGGTTGTTCTCCTCTCCTAATCAGTACTTCCTTCATCAAAACTACAGAACTCTCCTCTAAACACAGTTCAGGGTTTGGACAGTCAGGGTAGCTTTCCATAAAACTTCTGTGTCTCCCACTTAAAGCCTTTCCACAAATGGTGCAGGACATCTCTTAATTCCTGAAGAGGTGTAGTTGGGTGCTCTACCGGTGGATACCAGAAGATATCAAGAGAGTTATCTTGGCCCATAAAACTCAAAGGATCTAGTTGGTGCTAGTAATGATTTCCCAAATGACACCAAGTGACCACCTGAAGGGGCTAGATCTTCTGAACCCCATGGTGCCAATGTAACGTTAGGTGGGGGAGCAGAGATAACATTCCTGAGCTGTTGTATTACTCTCTGGAGATTACTACATCACAGACACTAGCTATTTATGTCAGTTGTGAAACTGCATCTTCCAGTCCCTGTACAATTACACTCTCTAAAGGCACTCTCCCTACTCTGGTGAGGGCAGATGCTAACAGTAGAGAAAATATCTCCTCCCCTTTTGTTCTGCTCATCTCATCCTTCGCATCACTGGTCACCTCCTCTACAATGACATCTGACTCCTCCTCCCACTGTGCCACTCTAGGACTTCCCTTTTCTGGTGACAATTTGCTCACTGCTGCAGTACCACTAATTTCATCTTTTGGCTTCTGAGACTTATCCTCCGATTTCACTGCTAAAGGTACCATGTTAGAATGAACTAACTCTCTTGCCCTATTTCTGTTAACTGATCCTGGATGTTGGTCTATCTCCATCTGTTCTACCATACCAATAGGGTGGGAACTGATGCTCCATCATTCTCTAACTCATCTCCTATCTCTCCCCCAATCTGTATTACTGTGTACATCCCCTTGCTTACTCTCTCTTTTAAGGAGCTCTCAGCTGGTATCTGTGCCACCCTGCTACATTCCAGCAATTCAGTACACTGATTCATCTTTTCTCTCTCTCTAACACCTCGCAACACTTTTCCAGCTCACTGATTCAATTCAACAACTGATCATGCTCTGATTTATAGCTGTCCAGCAGTCTTACGCTGGCAGCTGCCCATTCCTGCTAACAGTGAATTTTCTCATCTGCTTCCTGTACCTGATACTGACTCTATTCTAACTTTTTCCTCCAACTCCTGCCCTTTTTTAAGAATTACTAATTGGTTCTCTAAAACTGTGGTTCTCAACTTTTTGTGGGTTGCAATACACCTTCCCACTTCCCCCCAAGGTTGAATCCAGCCATCTCCCCGGCTCTCTGTGACGCACTTACTGCGATGTGGCAACACAGTGTTTGAGAACTGGTGCTCTAAAACTTCCCATAGCCAATTTACTAATTTCTGAATAGTCATCTCTCTCTCCTCCAAAGTTTGCTGGACACTTCTAAGTAAATCTATTTTCTTGTTCAGTTTTCCACTCAAATGCACTACAAACCATCAGCAAGCACTCTCCAGCAATTCCTATCACCTTTTAGTCTTCCTTTTCTTTTGTTCTACCTCAGATCAAAACCCTTACTCAAAAAACTCCATGAATTACTATGTACAGAGATAATTTCACTGTCTCTCAGCTGTACTAAACCTCCTTTGTATTTCTTAATGTATTTTCTGGCAAAGTCTTCTAGAGCCGTACTGCAGGCAACACCTACAGACTCTACTGCTCTTGTTTCACTCATCTTAACACTAAATAAAACATACTCAAAAATTCAAAATAAAGAACTTAAACTCTGAAGCATAAAGTTAGACATAAACTTGGTAAATTCTATAAAACTATTGGCTAGCCTAATTTCCAAAACTATAGTAATAAACACTATATTCTTAACTTTAAAATCTTTAGCTCTTATTCCGGAGACAGTTCTTCAATAATAAAGAAAAAATAACAACCCTGTCTCAGCAAGTACTACTACTACTTCAAACAAATCCCAAGAAAACAACAAAAAGGCCAAGTTCCCTTCTCTTTTTTCAATGGCTAATGTACTCTTAGCTGATCGAGACCTACCAAACAGCCTGGGTAAGCTGGTGATAAACAGATCTGGGTGCAGCCCAGAAAAGTTGCAGGGACTGAAAAACTGCAGCACTCTGGCAGCTTACACTGAAATACTGTAACCTCTTCTTGCAACTTAAAGCATAAATCAACTCCATGCCACCTCAAAGTGTATGTCACCAGGCCCTGACGCTACTGCAATTATGTCTGGTATCTATATAAGGATATCTTATATTACAAATTATCACTTCACCTCTTCCTCCCTCTCCCACCCCCAACACATGTCTCACTTTAAACTGTACAACTTCTTTTTTTTGTAAGATGTATTGTTACTTAGAAACCAGCAACAGGAAACACTGCTGGGAACACTTAACTTTGGCGGCTAAAATCAATTTTCTGGCATTTCATGCTTCAAGTTCCAAAGCAGTTTCAAACTTGTATACAGACACACCTTTTGCTCTATAGCTCAAATTAACTTAGGCACATCAAATTACCTTACAGGTGCATGGAAACATCTAGAATTCCTAAAGAAAATTCCTGTCCCACACTCCTGAAGTCTCCTGGCTGGGTTATGCCAGTCTGTTGCCTGATTTCTGGATGTTGAGAAATTGGAGTGGGGTTATAGGCTCACTAATGGATCTGATCAGTAGATAGAGAGTTTCTTTGTCCCAGAATCAGGCTACAGAGAGATTTTACAAGGACCCCAGAGGTTTCATGACAAGAAGGCTAACACTGATAAATAAATCTGTATAATTTTATAAGATTTTATTAAGATAACATAAAATGATAGACAAATGAATAATTAAATGGATAATGGTTAGAATTAAAGTTTTTTTCTAAAGACATATGTGATACATATTTCTTCTGAATGCTTTGGATTAATATATTCATGCCCTTCCATGATGATATGGTTGAGCAAGATGTCCTCAACTCTAGAGTGGAGCAGGTGAAGATCTTGGCAATGCTAAAGAGCTATAAGGTGAAGAGTCAGACTAAGATTACAAGTACTACAAAATGTACGCTAAGAACAAAAGATTCTAACAAACACTAACTAAAAGAAGCTTAAAGAAGCAGCACCTGACAATCGCACCCAAGAAACTTGGTTTGCCCTTCTCATACCCAGCATAGTATGGATCCTCCTTCTTAGTCCAAACTTGGTTTCTTCCCCCCACCCCCAAATTATTAAGGTACACTTATTTTATGGGCTGGTATGTTCATATATAGTTTTGATTCACATCTTCTTTCCAGATGGTTCACTCATCTTTCACTTTATTATTTCTGGCTATTTCTATGCTTTTGTGGTGTGCTTGTTACGTTTATTCATGACATAAACTGGGCAGCCCCCTATCTGTTTTGATACCTCCTGATTTATCTAGTGTGATAAGGTCAGAAATATATAAGTTACTTCCTTGGGCCAAAGGTATGCTAGCTCGTCAGCTTTGCATGTAGTATCTAGCCTGCAGGTCTCTTGGATTACAGCTATAATACTTAATAAGAATCTATGACTCTCTTGTAATCAAACAAATATGTAAATCTATAAGGAAAGGTATATACGTGAAAGCAAACAGGCTAGTCCAATAGCTACACACAGGCTTAGGAACACTTTCTTCCTGGGTTTTAGTTGAGTTCAGAGCCTCTTCTGGTATAACTGATAAATCCTCAGTCAACATAAGCTGGCAGGTACTTTCTGTCTGCTTCACAGGCAGACCACAGGAGACAAACTCTCCCCCACCAGATAAATTACTTTTCTGAACAGACAAGCCGCTAATTCCACAATCCTAATGATAGAAACACGCTCTCCCTTTCATAGTCTATCTGGTTAAACATAGAAAGCTCATAAGGTACATCTACACTGGCAGTTTAGGTCGACTTAAGAAGGCTTACGTCAACCTAAACAAAGCCATGTCCACACTGGGCTTTTATTAAGTCGACTTAAGGGCTTCCTGAAGTCGACTTAATAAAAGCTTAAGTCGACCTTATAACACCTGGTTTTAGGTCGACTTAAGGCTTAAGTCGATTTCTTAAGTCGACTTAAGCCAGTGTGGATGCCGCATGGCTCCCTTGTCCCCTGGGGGAACCCCTGCTCCCTTCTCTCCCGAACCCGCAGCTTCCCGGCAAGAAGGGAGCTGTGGCTCCTTTTCTGCGAGGAAGCCATGCAGTGCTCCTTAGCCAGAACTCCAGAGGGGAGGGAATCCCCGGCCGCCCTGGCTGGGGCTCCAGTGACGAGGGAATCCCCCACTGGAGCCCCAGCTGGGGTGGTGGGGATTCCCTTGCAACTGGAGCCTTAGCCAGGGCAGCGGGGAATCCCTTGCTGCTGGAGCCCCAGCGGGGGATTCCCTCCCCACTGGAGCCCTGGCTGGGGAGCCCTGGTGGTCCCCTTCTCTCCGGGAAACCACATTGGGCTCCCTTGTCCCCAGGGGACCTTAAATATATGCTGAGCTGTAGTCTGAATCCATTGCCTCTTGCCCTGCTCTCTGTGGCAAGAGAAAACAAATTTTCTCCATTTTTTAATGGCAGCCTTTCAAGTATTTGAAAACAATTACCATATCTCCCCTTAATCTTGTCTTTTCAAAACTAAGCATATCCACTTCCTGCAGTCTTTGCTCATATGGCTTCCATTCCATCATTTTCATAATCTTTCCCAGTCTCCACTAGATCTTTTTCAGTTTCTCTCCATCCTTTCTATACTGCGGTCACCAAAACAGGATATTAGTACTCCAACTGAGGCCTTACCAGTGCTGAATAGAGCAGTACTGTCACCTCCTGTGATTTGCAGGCTACGCATCTATTAATGCATCCAAAATTACATTTGCTTATTTTGCAACAGCATCGCATTGCTGATTCATGTTGAGTTTGTGATCCACCACAACTCCCAGATCCTTCCCAGCAGTGCTACCGCCAAGCCAGTTACCTCCTATTCTGTATTTGTGCATCTGGAATTATTCCCTACATGTGGCACCTTATATTTGTCTTTGTTAAATTTCATTTTGTTGAAATTATGTAGAGCAAAGTACAGAAGTACAGTTAAGGAAAACAAGATATAAATGCATTATTTTTTTTAAATATTTTTTTTAAAAACAGCCACAAAAAGCTTTTAGGCTCTCAGCTTATTTTAAGAACAAATATGTCCACCAGAGGGATGTTTGGCTTCATTCTACATTGCTCTGAATATTGTGTAATTGAAACATTAGTGAAAACAAAATGATTAGCATTTTACACTTATTTTCCATCATTTTGCACATTGGTAAAAATTCAACAAGGTGCAAAGGAAGGTGGATGAATCTAAACCTTCTGAAATATTCCAAAGGGGTAGCCGTGTTAGTCTATTGCAGAAAGACAACAGAGTCCTGTGGCACTTTTAAAGACTAGCAGATTTATTTATCGCATGAGCTTTCATGGGAGAAAATCCCACTTCGTCAGACATCTGACGATGTGGGATTTTCTCCCACGAAAGCTCATGCGATAAATAAATCTATTAGTCTTTAAAAGTGCCACCGGACTCTGTTGTCCTTCTGAAATATTGTAAGCTTTCAAATATTAAATTGACCACTAGAGGGATCCTGTTCATCACTTAAAACACATTTTTTCCAGCACCTTACCAAGGTGGGTTTATATCACTTCCCCCATTTTCCCCTATAGAAAAACTGAAAGGATTATTATTATTTTGTTAAGCAATTTAGCACTCAGTGTTTGCTGATCCTGAGCTCTGTGTACCTGTAGATTTACAAGTTCCAAAGGGGTAGCCGAGTCGGTCTAGTTCAGCAAAATAAACAAGAAGTCTAGTGGCACTTTTAAAGACTAACAAATAAATAAATTGGTTAGCCTTTAAAAGTACCACTGGACTTCTTGGGTTTGGAGGTTGGGGTTTCAGATTTACAGCTGGTATTTTCTGAGTGGTCGGTGTTGCTCTAGTTCTTCTCCCATTGCGTTAATGAGAGTTTTATCATGGGCGTGTGTCAGAGCAGAATTAAACCAATGTGGGCCTTTGAAAATCCCATGCTTGAGAAAACCAAATGTACTCTTAAATTTAAGTTTTGCTCTAGAAGACACAGGACAAAATAGAAGTAATTTCTCGTTATTTCATTGCACACATTTAAAGCTAATATACCAATGAAAAACCTTTTTTGCATTGTGTTTTTAAATTGAGGCGGTCTTTATGAAAGCATAGAAATTATTTTAAAGGGTCACTAATAATTAGAATTTATTTCTGGTCCACAAGAATTTTAAGGTAGCCAATATTTCACAATGGGGTACTTGATTGGGGTGTTTTATCAGCATTCACTGGAAAACATCTCACTATTTTACACTGATGGTGTTTCGTGGGATTAGCGCTGGCTGAATTGCACTAGTTGACCTTGGAATTAATAAATGAATGCTTCCCCCGTATTTTACTGTTCTGTGCTACAAATATTTATATGTCTAAAAGCGGGAAGTTTTAAAACAATTTGTCTGTACAAGTGTGCAAATTACTGATTAATAAACTGCATATAAATCTGTTGTTTGTTTTTGTTATGGCAGTTTATAACTTGTGGGGTTTATTGTCTCTTTAGGGATCATTGATAAACTTGCAGGATCTCCCTCACTGTGTCAGAGTATGTGTTTTAAAAGTTGAGGAAATTCTTCTTCAACAAAATTATAAACATGCACTAGATTTTTCACTGGATTCTAAATTTTATAACACATTTAGGAAATAAAATGGTAGTCATATCCTGTGGTTCTACACAGCCAATATCACCAATTTAAAACAAGCTCTCGAAAACATAGGAAAAAGAACTGTATGAGAATGAGGTGGTGAGGGGAAGATAACAAGAAGGAAAGGATTGTATTTTAAAGGTTTTTCTATCTTTTCATCCTTGCTTCAGATTTAGGTCTAAATCAATTCAGAAAGAAACATGAGTGTTTCCTAGTAAATAAAAATCCAAATATAAGACAGGGAACTTGGTGCATGGAGATATGATTGGATGTCAAAATAACAAGGAGTCCTGTGGTACTTTTTAAAGACTAACAGTTTTATTTATTGCATGAGCTTTCGTGAGAGAAAATCCCATTTTGTCAGACGCTTTGAAGATAAGTAATTTACAGAATGGGAGGAAAATAAATGCAGAGAAGTATATGACATAGGATCAGGTCAGGCTGTAACAGCAAATCAAAGTAGATATTAAGATTCAAACACTAGGGAACAGCATCTAGAGGACAGTTAGGTCAAATCACCTGTTGTAATGAGAAAATATTTTTATGGCTGACTTAGAACGCTTCCTCATGTCTCATCCCAAAGCACCTCTGCTCGACTTACGCTACATTGATGACATCTTCATCATCTGGACCAGGGTAAGATTGCCCTTGAAGATTTCCACAAAGATTTCAACAATTTCCACTCCACAATCAAACACTTCACACAGGAGATCCACATTCTGGACACTACAGTGCAAATTAGTGATGGACACATAAATACCACCCTATCCCGAAAACCTACTGATCGCTATAGTTACCTACATCCCTCAAGCTTTCATCCAAAACATGCTATACGATCCATTGTCTACAGTTAAGCCCTAAGATATAACTGCATTTGCTTCAATCCTTCATACAGAGAGAGACACCTTCAGGATCTCTATCAAGCATTCTTAAAACTACAGTACCCACCTGCAGAAGTGAAGAAACAGATTGACAGAGCCAGACGGGTACTCAGAAGTCAACTACCACAGGAGAAGCCCAAGAAAAAATACAATGGAATGCTACTGGTCATCACCTATAACCCCCAAGTCAGACCTCTACAGCACATCATCAAAAATCTACAGCCTAGTCTACATGATGATCCCTCACTCTCTCAAGACTTGGGAAACAGACCTCTCCTCACTTACAAACAACCCCCCAGCCTTAAACAGATACTCACCAGCAACTACAGACCAAACAACAGAAACATTGAAGGAGGCACATATACCTGCAACAGACCATGTTGCCAACTTTGGCCACATATCTACACAAAAGACACCATCACAGGACCTAATCAAGCCAGCTACTCCATCAAGGCTCATTCACCTGCTCATCCACCAACGTGATTTATGCCATTATGGTCTAGAAATGCCCCCCTTTCTTATGTATTGGACAAACAAGACAGTCTCTACGCAAAGAATAAATGGACACAAGTCTGACATCAGAAATCATAACATTCAAAAAACAATAGGAAACACTTCAATCTCCCTGCTCACTACACTGATGGCTTGTTAACAGCTGTGATCAAACAAATAAATAACAAATCGCAGACTCAAAGAGAAACTGCAGAACTGCAATGTATATGTAAATTCAACTCCTTTGCCTCAGGGTTAAACAGGAACTACAGATTTTTTTCTCATTACAGCAGGTGATCACCTTCCACTATATGCTGTTCCCCAGTGTTTGAATCTTAACATCTACTTTGATTTGCTGTTACAGCCTGACCTGATGCTGTGTCATACACTTCCCTGCATTTAATTTCTTCCTTTCTGTAAGTTCCCCATCTTCAAAGCGTCTGATGAAGTGGGATTTTCCCATGAAAGCTCATGCAATAAATAAATTTGTTAGTCTTAAGTGTCACAGGACTCCTTGTTTGTTTTGCTGAATTAAACTAACGTGGATACCCCTTTGGAGCTTGTCAACAAGATCAGATGTGTGTAACACAAGGAATGATTGTAACAGCTATCAGATTATAAAGTGCTGGTTGGTGGTGCAGAGAATGAAATATTGTGAAAACCCTGCTGAAATAAGCTTGACCCCTGAAATATAGAGACAGAATCTGCAGGAAGTCCTCCAGCTTGTATGAGGAAAGACACAGGGCATGGCTCACTTAATGGCAGTCAGAGTGGGATTGGTTTCTGCCATCAGAGGCCTTGGCCTTGATTGGCTGAAATGAAGGGATTTTTAATTGTAGTTTCCAATGCCTGGGGGTGAGAAAATGTGGCTATGGCCATAGAGGCAATAACTCTGCAGGAAATGCTGCAAGATAACAAAGGGCCAGCAGTAACCATGAAGGAAAAGCTGCAGGATAACAAAGGGTCTCGGGGAAGCTGATTGTAGTTTGGTGGAGTCAGATGACTGTTGCAGCTGTGGATGATCAAAAGCAAAGTCGACTTATTTAAATAAGTGTAGACATAGCCTTTGTGCTGCTCATGGGCTTGGAGTGGGGGAAGGGGGGTGGAGCTGTACCTGAGTGGGGCGGATTTGGGGGCCTGTGCCCTGAATCTTTTTCCTATGTAGCAATGTCTGCCCATCTCCAGGAGTGGAAGGTGATCCTGCTCCTCTGAACTCTGGGTCGTTGCTAACCAAGGACAACCAAGTGTGAGTGAGGAACAGCAGAGGCAGTGGTTTTTCAAAAGGACGTTTGTTTGTCAGACTGAGGCAAAGGACACAACCCAACACGTTGGAACCAGCTTGGCTTAGGAATGAATATTTTTAACATTGTTGTGGTATTTTCCCAAACTTGTCCTTGGCTTCTTTTCCCATTTATTATTCATAAGCTCAGTGCTTGCAAGTAGAGAAGTATTGCTTCTTAGAGGTGAGTAGGGATGGTGTTATGTTTTCCCAGTATACTGTGTAGGTCCTTGATCCAGTTCTGTGCGGAACTGATAAGAGGAATTCTTAGGCCTTGTCTACACGATCAGATTAAAGCGCAACTTGTCAAGCGCGCTATAGGAAGCACGTGATGTTTATCGCGGTGTAGCGCATACACACGTCGCTCCTTGTAACGGAACAGAAGTCCTTGCTGTATCGCGCATTAGTGCACTGAATTCTGGGCACGTATCCCAGCATTCCATTTCCCCTGAATCAGTGCTTGGAATCACGGGATGAAGGAAAGGAGCACAAAGCACCATGGGTAAACTATATGTTTCCTGTGGTGCATTGAGTTTCCTTTGCGTCTTCCGTGTTGCCAATAGCAACTCGCGCCTATTTTCAACTGTGTATTCACGGAGCGCGCCACTCGAAAGCAACAAAATCAGCGATAGCATAGATCCTGCTCTGGTCTCCACTCTCGCCCTCAACATGCTGAACACATCTTGGCTGGTTGCTCATTACGTTCTGAGCTCCCAGTCAGAGGATGACGCAGAGGAGCAGGGGCTGATAGAGGCCATGCGGAGCAACAGCACCGCATTGCTCTTCTCCTTCACCGACCAACTGCACATGGTGCAACGCCGTTTCTGGTTGCGAGAGACGAGCACCGAGTGGTGGGATCGCATTGTTATGCAGCTGTGGGATGACGAGCAGTGGGTACAGAACTTCCGAATGCGGAAAGCAACATCTATGGAACTGTGCTCAGACTTGGCCCCTGCCCTGCGACGGAAAGACACCAACATGAGATCAGCCCTCACTGTGGAGAAGCGTGTAGCGATAGCTCTTTGGAAGATGGCGACTCCTGACTGCTACTGGTCGGTTGCAAACCAGTTTGGAGTCGGGAGGTCCACCGTCGGATTAGCCCTAACACAAGTCTGCACAGCCATCAATCGCATTCTGCTACGGAGGACGGTGACGTTGGGGAATGTTAGTGAGATTGTGGACGGCTTTGCTGCCATGGGATTCCCGAACTGCGGGGGAGCCATAGATGGCACACACATCCCTATTTTGGCACCGGACCATCTCGCTACCGAGTACATCAACAGGAAGAGCTACTTCTCCATGGTGCTGCAAGCACTCGTGGATCACAAGGGGCGTTTTACGGACATCAATGCCGGGTGGTCGGGAAAGGTGCATGATGCCCGCATTTTCAGGAACTCCGGTCTGTACCAGAAGCTGCAAGGGGGTACCTTTTTCCCTGATCAAAAAATTACTGTGGGGGATGTGGAGATGCCCATAGTTATCCTCGGAGACCCAGCATACCCACTGATGCCATGGCTCATGAAACCCTACACCGGTAACCTAGATCACAGCAAGGAGCGGTTCAATTACAGATTGAGCCAATGCAGAATGTCTGTGGAGTGTGCCTTCGGCCGTTTAAAAGGCCGCTGGCGCTGTTTGTATGGGCGGCTGCACTTGTTGGAGGACAACATCCGAGCTGTGATTGCGTCTTGTTGTGTCCTACATAATATTTGTGAAAGTCGGGGAGAAAAGTTTTGCCCTGTGTGGGCTACGGAGGCACAGTGCCTCGAGGAGGCATACGAACAGCCAGCCACTAGGAGTATTAGGGGGGCTAAAGGAGAAGCTTCTCGCATAAGGGAGGCACTCAAGGAACATTTCAGTGACGCCCTCCCCTAGTTAACCTTTAGGACGCATCAGATGCACCTTATGGAATTATAAATTTGTACAAATAAAGCCATATTCAAATGATTTTATTCTGTTTTTATTCAAACCCAGAAGGTTGGGGTTACAGGTGTGTGTAGCTGCGGGGCTCTAGAAAGTACCGGGGGGGAGAGCTCGATGTTGGAATGCCACGGTGGGACGGGTGCACTTCAAAGAAATGCTTGTAAGGACTACGGGGAGTGGGAGGCAGACACGGCTGAAGTGTCTGTAGTGGAGCCCACGCCTCAGTTGCCTGATTCAGGGAAACGACCACGCTCCTGAACAGTTCTGTTTGCTCTTTCATGACGCCTATCAGTTCATCAGTCTGTTTCTTCCACATCTGCTGGTATTCAGCTCTGCATGCTCTATTCTCCGCGGAGGATTCCTGTGCTGCTTTCAAGGACTCCTGTGTAGCTTTCAACACGTCCTGGAACATATCCTCCCTGTTCCTTCGTGCACGCCGCCGAATGTTTCTCATTCGGTCAGCTGGGGTAGACACCGGCCTTGTCATGGTCGTTTCTAAAGAAAGAAATAATTGTAAAGATGCTCTTAACACATAGCCATGATAAGAAAATTAACCTTCCAGTAGCACATTACTCTGGAAGGTGCAGGGCAGGCAACATCCTATGCCTCGCTGAAGTGGACAAGGTACGTCCTAGTAGACAGCTTAACTGGGGGCTAATAATCAGCATTGGGCACAGAGATGGAACCCGATATCGCTCTCCTAGGAGTGCCCCTGCCTGCTAGAATACATCTCCTACATGCCGCCGGTTGCAAGCCGGGACCGTATGCTGCAGCACTGTTTGCTGCCATGGCTCCCAGGGCTGTGCTTTGCAGCTGGCGGGGCATAGTGTCCGTCTTTGGGAGCGTTGACACAAACGCCATCCCATCCAACCTGAGTAGTAGGCTCTGGAGGTACATCGAGGAAACCTTCACTGACCTAAATGCAGATGATTACTTCCCAATCACTGCTTGTGTTGATGGCCTTCTAATGGATGTGGAGTAAAGAGCGTGCACAGCGGGGACAGACAGCGAGCACCCCCGCAACGCAAAATGAAATTTTAACGTGAGACAGAGACTTAGTTTTACAAATTACAAAGTTACCAGAACCCCCCTCAGCCGCCTCAGAGGACACGCTGCAATTAATGTCGTCTTGAGAGGACATCTCAGCAGGGGTGCAGAACAGCTCCTGTCTACACACTGCCACGCTTTGCCACGGGTCATCCTCCATCTCCCCCGCCTCCTCGACAATGTCCTCATCCAGCTCTGCTGTGGCATTGACTGCTTGTGTGGTTAAAGATGTGTCCACTGTGCTGTTTGGAGTTGTGGTGGGGTCACCACTGAGGATGGCTCCGATCTCATTATAGAACCTGCATGTAGCAGGCGCTGATCCTGAACGGCGGTTTGCCTCCTTCGCTCTCTGATAGCTGATTCTTAGCTCCTTCACCTTTGATCTACACTGCACTGTGTCTCTATCATAACCTTTCTCCGTCATTGCCCGAGAAATTATGCCAAATGTATCATAATTTCGTCTGCTGCCGCGAAGCTGCGCCTGCACAGCGGACTCTCCCCAGATGCTGATCAGGTCAAGCACCTCTGCCGTGGTCCAAAGGGGTGCGCGTCTTCTGTGACGGGTCGCCATTGCTACTGGGAAAACTGCTGCTGCACTCCACTCCACGAGGAAGACACCAGTAAATGAAACTGACGATCAATTTGAAAAACCCGGTAATCAAATCAGGGCGGGGACAGTTTCGTCACTGCCAAAGAGTGGGTGGGGGGAAGTCCAGAGAGGACGACTTGGGAATGCTGGGACACTTCCGGAGGCCAATCATTGCACGGTAAGCGTACACACGAGCGCAAATGCACAACAGATGTTCCGCAACAGCTGTTACCACTCTCGTCAAAGTGGTTGTTGGATTGAACTTCAACAAGGTACTTGACGCACAACATCACCATTGCACGTATGTACACCGTGCTTGCTATCGCGGGGTAATGACTTTTCCTGCGCGTTAAACTGATCGTGTAGACAAAGCCTCAGATATTGAACCTGGCCCTTGTTACTGCTGATTTCCCGTCAGCAGGGTGACATTGCCTCAGGGGAAACTCAGGATGGATTGTGATTTTCGGCTTGTCTTTACTGCAAAGTTAATTCAAATGCTTCCCCTAATTTGAGTCCTGTCCACACACTAGAATGCTTCACTCAACAGTGGTTGTGCTTTCTATTTGATTTGGCTAGCTCATTAGTTGCTTACATCTCCACACTGCACTGTGGATGCAGGCTAGCTCCAGCAGAGCATTAATAGGCCTCCACTGCCTTCCCCAGTTCTCCCCGTGTGCACCCAGACAGGACAGTTGGGTTCTCTGACAGTACATTGGGATACAATTCATGGAACAGCTCAGTTACTGCAGCTCTAAGAACCATGAGACCCAGAAGGTTAGCGTGTGTCTTCCCAGCACTGTCAGCTGGGATTACCCCTGACGTGTTACCCCAACTTGGCTCCCGTCCACATACAAAAATCTCCTGCTTGAGGTAAGTGATGTTTTAAGTTCAAGTTTACTGGTCATTTAGGGTACATCTATAGGCCCCAGATCGACAGCTGTTCCGCAGTAATGCTCGTGTGTACACATTTTGCGCATTACACAGCCTCCAGAAATGTCCCAGAGTGCCAGTCGAGGCCACTCTGGGACATTGGAGCTGTCATATATGTCAATTTCACTGCTCTGGCAGAGCAGTGAAACTGACTGTTATGGGAGCTGCCAGGTTTGGCAGCTCCAGGGATTGGCCCTCTGGACTGAGCTAGGGGGCTGGCCCGAACCAGTTGCCCTCGCCGGTTCCGGCCAGCCCCCTAGTCCAGCTGCAGGGCTTCAGGTGGAGGCAGGGGCTGCGGTGCTAAAACCCCCGCCACCACCCGAACTCCTGCAGCTGGACTAGGGGGCTGGCTGTGGGCAGTGCATGGTGGGACAGGTGCCCACTATGCACTGCTCCTTGTATCGCAAAGAAGCGTTCACATGGGTGAATGCTCCTTTGCGATACAACAAGCACGTGTGTACACACAAAAGCGCTATATTTATAGCGCTTTTTTTGTCCCGCAATAGCTTATTGCGGGACAAGTTTGTTATGTGTACATAGCCTAAGCCAGAATTTCTCAATAGGCAGCTGGCCACTGCCTTACTGATTGTTCACAGCATCCTTGTCCTTGGGTGGGTCTGGTATGACTGAGGCTATATACACACGATCAGATTAAAGCACAACATGGCAATCGTGCTTAAAAAACACATGACCTTTATTGTGGGAGAGCGCGTACACACGCTGCTCCTTGCAACGCAACACAGCTCTTTGCAATATCACAGTGCAGCGCAATGAATTCTGGGCACCTATCCCATAGTTCAATTTTCCCTGAATCAGCACTTGGAATCCTGGGATGAAGGAAAGGAACGCAAAGCGCCATGGGTAAACTCAGTTTCCCATGGTGCCTGGTATTCCCCTTGCATCTACCTCGTTGCTAATAGCAACTTGGGCCAATTTTCAACAGTGAAGTGATGCACTACTTGCGAGCAATCACAATTGCGACAGCATGGATCCTGCTCTAATCTCCACTGTCTCCTTCAGCATTCTAAATACATCTCGGCTGGTTGCTCAGTACGCAATGAGCTCCGAATCAGACGAGGACGCTGAAGAGCAGGGGCTGATCGATGCCCTGCAGAGCAACAGCACCGCATTGCTCAGCTCCTTCACTGATCATCTGCACACGGTGCAACACCGTTTCTGGTCGAGAGAGACGAGCACCGAGTGGTGGTATCGCATTGTTATGCAGCTGTGGGATGACGAGCAGTGGGTACAGAACTTTCAAATGCGGAAAGCAACCTTTTTGGAACTGTGTTCAGAGTTGGCCCCTGCCCTATGACATAAAGACACCAACATGAGGTCCGCCCTAACCGTGGAGAAGCGTCTTATGATAGCTGCCTGGAAGATGGCGACTCCTGACTGCTACCAATCAGTTGCAAACCAGTTTGGAGTCGGGAGGTCCACCGTCGGATTAACCCTCTCACAAGTGTGCCGAGTCATCAATCGCGTTCTGCTGTGCAGGACAGTTACATTGAGCAACGTTTGTGAGATTATTGATGGCTTTGCTGCCATGGGATTCCCTAACTGCGGGGGAGCAATAGATGGCACACATATCCCAATTTTGGCACCAGACCATCTCACGACCGAGTACATCAACAGGAAGAGCTACTTCTCCATGGTGCTGCAAGCACTTGTGGATCACAAGGGGTGTTTTACAGACATCAATGCTGGGTGGTCGAGAAAGGTGCATGATGCTCGCATTTTCAGGAACACTGGTCTGTACCAGAAGCTGCAAGGGGGTACCTTCTTCCCAGATCAAAAAATTACTGTGGGGGATGTGGAATGCCCATAGTCATCCTCGGAGACCCTGCATACCCACTGATGCCATGGCTCATGAAGCCGTACACCGGGAACCTAGATCGCAGCAAGGAGCGGTTCAATTACAGATTGAGCCGCTGCAGAATGACTGTAGAGTGTGCCTTCGGCCGTTTAAAATGGCACTGGTGCTGTTTGTATGGGCGGCCGGACTTGGATGAGGACAACATCCCTGCTGTAATTGCGGCGTGCTGTGTCCTTCATAACATTTGTGAAAATAGGGGAGAAAAGTTTTCCCCTGGGTGGGCTATGGAGGTAGAGCGCCTCAAGGCAGCATACGAACAGCCAGCCACTAGGAGTATTAGGAGGGCCCAACGAGGAGCTGCTTTCATAAGGGAGGCACTCAGGGAGCATTTCAATGATGCCCTCCCATAGTTCACTTCAAGGACGCATCAAGTGCACCTTATGAGATTTTCACTGTGTACAAATAAAACCACTCTTCAAAGTATTTGTTACTGTTTTAATTTAGAGATGAAAGGGGGGGGGGTTGGTGGGAGGTGTTACAGGTGGGTGTAGCTGCGGGTCTCTAAAAAGTAGCTCTGTGAGGGACTGGATGTTGCAGTATACCAGGGGGGCGGGTGGCCTTCAAAGAAATGCTTTGAAGGACTACAGGCTGTGGGAGGCAGACACGGCTGAACTGTCTGGAGTGGAGCTGGTACATTAATCGCCTGGGTCTGCAAAGCAATCATGCTCCTGAGCAGTTCTGTTTGCTTCTTCATGACGCTTATCAGTTTGTTCCTGTGTTTCTGCCTCCTCTCTTGGGATTCCTCTTTCCAGGCTCGATTCTCCCTCGCGGATGCCTCTGTTGCTTTAATCAGCTCTTGAAACATATCCTTCCTGTTTCTTCGAGCACCCTGCCGAATGTTTCTCATGCGGTCAGCTGAGGTAGACACCGGCCTTGCGAAGGTTGAATCTAATAAAAAAAATTTTTTTTTAAATCTATTGTTAACACATAGCATAGACAACCAATGTAAGCTTCCAGTAGCACATTCCACTGGAAGGTACAGGGCAGTCAACATCCTATGCTTCACTGAAGCGGACAAGGTACGTCCTAATAGTAACATTACTGTGGGCTAACATTCTGATCAGGGCACACAGATGGAACCCAATATCTCTCTCCTCAGAGGGTACCTGTCAGCTAGAATACATATCCTATATGCCACCGGATGCAAGCCAGGAACGTACGCTGCCGGATTGTGTGCTGCCATGGTTTCCAGTGCTGTGCTTTGCAGCAGGCAAGGCCGAGTATCCTTATATGGGAGCGGAGACACATACGCTCTCCCATCTAACCTGAGTAGGAGGCTCTGGAGGTACATCGAGGAAATCTTTAGTGAGCTAAATGCAGATGATTTTTTGACAATCACTGCTTGTATTGATGCACTTCTAATGAATGCAAACTAAAGAGCGTGCACACTGGGGACCAATACAGCAAGCATCCCCGCCCCGGACAATGATATTTTAGCAGGAGCCATAGCTCCACGAAAGAGCAACTTAACTGAACCCCCCTCTGCCGCCTCAGAGGACACGCTGCAATTCATGTCTTGGGTGGATGTCTCAGTGGGGGTGCAGAAGAGCTCCTGGCTACACGCTGTTGTGCTCTCCTCCAGGTCATCCTCCATCTCCACTCCTCATCGCTCACGTCCTCATCCTGCTCGGCTCTGGAATTCATTGGATGAGGGAGCGCCGATGTGTCCACAGGACTCTTTGCAGTGGTTCTGGGGTCCCCACTGAGGATGGCTTCGATCTCCTTGTAGTACCTGCATGTAGCAGGCGCTGATCCTGAACGGCTGTTTGCCTCCTTTGCTCGGTGATAGCTTATTCTTAGCTCCTTCACCTTCAATCTGCACTGCACAGTGTCTCTATCATAACCTCTCTCTGACACGGCCCGAGAAATTATGCCATATGTACCGTAATTTTATCTGCTGCCGTGTAGCTGCGCCTGCACAGCAGACTCTCCCCAGATGCTGATCAGGTCCAGCACCTCTGCCGTGCTCCAAATGGGTGTGCGTCTTCCGCATTGGGCCGCCATTGCTAGTGAAGATCAGAGCTGCACTCCACTCCACGAGCAAGAGAACAGGAAGTGACAACAGAGGAGAAATTCAAACATCCCGGGAATCGAAAGAGGGTGGGGACTGTTTCATCGTGGCCACAGAGAACAGGTGGGGGGAAGGCCAGAGAGGACGACTTTGGAATGCTGAGACACTTCCGGAGGCCAATCATTGCGTGGTAAGTGTACACACGAGTCGAAAGGCGCAAGAGCTGTTCCGTGTTAACTGCTATCACCCTCGTCGAGGTGGTTTTTCTATTGCGCTACAATAGGGCTGTTGATGCGCAACAGCCCTATTGCACGTGTATACGCTGTTGTTGTTATCGCGCGGTAATGACCATTAATGCGCGATAAAGTTATCGTGTGTACATGGCCTATCTGTTAACTTAAGTTCACGCCACAACTTACTAGCAGAAAAAGTATCCAAGCTGTAACAGACAAGACCTGACAGAGAAAAGTCTACAAAGACAGAAAAAACATTAAAGCCTAACATCAGTATTTCAAAATTACAATAATTCATATGAGCTGCTACGTCAGGTACCATTAGAAAGATTCTAATTTGCTAAGTATGATGAGATTGTGTGTCATATTTGTATTGGAAATCAAATTATGGATATGTTTGTATTTGTTCCAGAGGGGTAGCCCTGTTAATCTATTTCAGCAAAACAAAGAAAAGTGTCCTGTGGCACTTTTAAAGACTAACAAATTTATTAAGTGGGAGAAAATCCCACTTCGTCTGACAAAGTGGGATTTTCTCCCACGAAAGCTCATGCGATAAATAAATCTGTTAGTCTTTAAAAGTGCCACAGGACTCTGTTGGTTTTCTACAATAGACTAACACGACCAAACCTTTGAAATGTATTAAGGCATAAGTTTTATAGCCCATGAAAGCTTATAACTTAATACATTTGTTAGTCTTTAAAAGTGCCACAGGACTCCTTGTTTGTTCTGATGTATCAGTATTTCAACTTGTGCTGTGCTTCTCCGAGACACCGCAGACAGGCTGCAGGAATGGCCTGTTTAATGGTCCTTTAAGAAAACTCACAGGCACAAGGGCCCGGGGGGGAAAGACAGATCTACACCTGCTGAATCACCAGGACCTTCTCAGTGACACTGTACTGCATCTGTATTGCTTCTGTAAATTTAAAGTAAAGTAAAATTACTTCTGTAAATTTCTAGAAGCAGCATGGCAAAGGCCAAGGAACATAAAAGGCACCTGTGCCACATCCATTTTGTCTTCAGCTACCTCCAGAGCTATTCACCTACAACTGAAGCTGTGTAACAAAGGAATGAGACCCATTGAGGTATTGGATATACACCAGGGAGTATACAAGATGCAACTCCACAACCGTACTGGAAACCTCATATATATGGACTTCCAAATTATTTGTATGTGGTTGCTTTCATTGTTTAACATTTCTCTTATAGCTGGTTTCTTTCCTTGTATAACAAACTGTGAGCTTTAGTTACTGGTAGCATGGTATTTTGGGTAAGACCCACATTTATTATCTGGTAAAGTGATTCACCCTTTGGAGTCAGGAGAACCTTTTTGGTAATGAACCCAAAGTTTGAAGTAACTTGTTTACTGGACCTAATGGCTGATTGGGAGCCGAGAATAAATGCAGTAAAGGGAGCTGTATATGTTTTTGTTTTAGCTTCTTGATAACCAGTGTGGGGAATCAGGAGCACTGTTTGTGGCTAGCTGGAAAGTCTGATTTCAGTATCACCCAGTAGCGAAGAGAGAGAATCTGTTCTCTCTTTGCAGCCTGCCCTGACTATGGCATGTTCAGGCGGCTATCCTAGGCAGGGATGGGTCACATTGCAGTCACTCCCAGCTGTTTAAAAGACACTCACTTCCCACACTTCATGCAAACTTTATGGAAATGCTGCTTCACAAAAAGTGTAACAGAAAGTGTTACATTTTCTTTTATTCCTGGCATCAAGGCTGCAATCAGGAATGATTTAAGGGAATTGTTTGTTAATGGCTGGCTGCAGCGTCAGTAGAATTGTGCTGAAGTTAAAGGGGAACCCTTCATTTTTGTTTGCAATGCAGTGAACAGCAAACATGTAGCTAGGTCTCTCATGAAAGACCTACTGTTCACTGATCAGTCCCATGTGTGTCTATGAATGTTCCCACTGTGCAAACATCAGCAGGCAGTACAGTTTAGGGAAGGAATGCTGCTATAATGTGCCTTACTGTCAGGAGCTGAGATACATAATAAGGTTTTCCTGGCTTGGCTTCTGTGGTGCTGTATGGGTTTGGCTAAGCTTCTCTTCAGTGGGGAAAAATCTTGCCTTTTGTGCTGTAGAGCAATATGCATGAGCACACTTTGTTGCTATGATGATTGCCCTCCAGGCAGTAGCTAAAAATAAGGCAAGACACTGTGCCGTGGCGGGGTGGTTTCTGTTTCAAACATGAAATGACTTGAAATCAACTGAACTCACAACTGTCTACCAGTCTAAACTACCAGGGTGCAGTGTAACAGCAAGAGGTACTGTACTTGTCACTTTCTATGATATACTGTAGCAAAATTTGGTTGGAAATGTACAGGAAAATGCTAACAGACATTTTAAAAAGTTTTTTGTTTCCCTCAGTATAAAATAATTAGATAAAGCTTATGGAAAATGTTTCTTGTTATAGTGATGACTACCCGCACAAATATTTCTTGCCTGCACTTGGTCTATATAAATAAGAACAATCGGTTGCATTTTGCATACAGAATGTTTTGTATACCTGTTGATTTGAAGTTATGAGACGTTTTACTTTGTATGCACTCAGTCGACAATAAGGGTGTCATAAAAGCCGATGTTCTAACAAATTCAGTGGCACAAAATTAAATGGAATTATCAAATAAGAGAATTCCAGGAGTAACGTTGAACGGTTTACTACAGACTAGTATCATTCTTAAGAAAAGGATGTGTTTAAAAATAACTATAGGTTTTCCCTAGGACTATGCAATTTCACTTTACGCTAAATGCTTCTGAATATTTTGGTAGCACAATAAGGAGAGATTTTAGAGGCACTGTCAGCATAAAATCTGTGTAGTTAATAAAATATAAAAGGTCTCTTATTTATTACAAATTATTAAAACCAGAGTGGGGTCCATCTGCTTTCCTATTTATTTTTTTCTGTTCAAATTCAACTCATTTAAATAATAAAAATGTACTAAGTTGTTTAAGAGCAATTGTGGGATAGTGATTGGAGCTCACACTCTACTTCTCCTTAAATTGGGGAGGGGACTTGGAGATTGTGGACTTGAAACAGTTCACTTTTGTCACAATATTGTCTTTTATTTAATAGTCATCTCCACAATAAAACCCACCAAGTGCCCAGTGCCATATTCTGAGTAATTGTGAAGACAGTAAATGCAGAGGTCTGATTTTTACAAACCAGTCCAGACCGGAAAAGCAGCTTGATGCCCTATAACTGCATCTGAATTTCAAAGCTGCAGAGCACCTCCAACTTCCATTAACTCTGGTGGGTATTAAGATATTAGTACAATGATAACTCAGACTAATGTTATGGAGCAGCAAGTGACTTTTAATGTGCCAACTGAAGCTCTTTACAGCATGTTATTAAAACACTGTATGATTTAATTACTAGCCAATCAGGATGCTTTTACTATGTTGTTAACGAATTATAGAATACCTATGATGTTAACCAGTTGTAAAATGCTTCGTCAATCATTCATTCTATGAGAATAATATATAGGAAATGAAACAATGAATTCACACTACTGTGGGACTTTGGGTAATATTGTTTGTTAATTTGACTCCAGAACTACTGAAATCTGAGGCCTTGTACACACGATCAGTTTATCGCGCATTAAAACTCATTACCGCGCAATAGCAACAACGGCGTATACACGTGCAACAGGGCTGTTGCGCGTTAACTGCCTTGTTGTAGCGCAATAGAAAAACCACCTCGACAAGGGTGGTAACAGCTAATGCGGAACAGCTGTTGCACTTTTGCGCTCGTGTGTATACTTACCGCGCAATGACTGGCCTCCGGAAGTGTCCCAGCATTCCCAAGTCATCCTCTCTGGTCTTCCCCCCACCCGCTCTGTAGCCATGACGAAACTGTCCCCTCCCTACCCTGAACTGATTCCCGGGATTTTCAAATTTCTCATCTGTTTCACTTCCTGCTCTCTTCCTCGTGGAGTGTATTTGTGCGCCAATCATCAGTAGCAATGGCGGCCCGCCGTGGAAGAAGTGCACCCCTTTGGAGCACGGCAGAGGTGCTGGACCTGATCAGCATCTGGGGAGAGTCCGCTGTGCAGGTGCAGCTACGCAGCAGCAGGAGGAATTATGACACATTTGGCATAATTTCTCGGGCCATGTCAGAGAGAGGGCATGATAGAGACACAGTGCAGTGCAGATCAAAGGTAAAGGAGCTCAGAATAACCTATCACCGAGCGAAGGAGGCAAACCGCCGTTCTGGATCAGCGCCTGCTACATGCAGGTACTACAAGGAAATAGAAGCCATCCTCAGTGGGGACCCCACAACCACTGCCAAGAGTCCCGTGGACACATCAGCCCCCCCTCATCCAGTGATTGCCAGAGCCGAGCAGGATGAGGATGTGATCGAGGAGGAGGAGGAGATGGAGGATGACCTGGAGGAAAGCACAACCGCATGTAGCCAGGAGCTCTTCAGCAGCCCTGCTGAGACGTCCACCCAAGGCTTGAACTGTAGCCTGTCCTCTGAGGAGGCAGAGGGGGGTCCAGGTAAGTTTCTCCTTCGTGCAGCTCTGTCTGGCTCCTGCTAAAATATCATTGTCCGGGGTGGGGGTGCTTGCGGGTCGCCGCTGTGCACGCTATTTACTCTGCATTCATTAGAAGTGCATCAACACAAGCAGTGATTGTAAAATAATCATCTGCATTTAGGTCAGTAAAGGTTTCGTCGATGTACCTCCAGAGCCTAATAATCAGGTTAGATGGGAGAGCGTTTGTGTCTACGCTCCCAAAGACGGATACTCTGCCTCTCCAGCTGCAAAGCACAGCCCTGGGAACCATGGCAGCACACAGTGCAGCAGCATACGGTCCTGGCTTGCAACCGGCGGCATGTAGGATATGTATTCTAGATGGCAGGGGCAC
>ML686006.1:1337146-1368572 GCA_007922175.1 Pelusios castaneus | reverse complement strand
GTCAGACGCTTTGAAGCATCTGACGAAGTGGGATCTTCTCCCACGAAAGCTCATGCGATAAATAAATCTGTTAGTCTTTAAAATACTTTAAAGAGTGGGTTTATTTGTACACATTATTGAAAAGCTCATATGGTGCACCTGATGCGTCATGGAAGTTAATTAGGGGAGGGCATCATTGAAATGCTCCCTGAGTGCCTCCCTTATGCAAGCATCTTCTCCTTGTGCCACCCTAATACTCCTAGTGGCTGGCTGCTCGTATGCTTCCTCGAGGTGCTGTGCCTCCGTAGCCCACGTAGGGGAAAACTTTTCTCCCCTACTTTCACAAATGTTATGGAGGACACAGCACGACACAATCACAGCAGGGATGTTGTCCTCATCCAACTCCGGCCTCTCATACAAACAGCACCAGCACCCTTTTAAACGGCCAAAGACACACTCCACAGTCATTCTGCAGTGGCTCAATCGGTAATTGAACCGCTTCTTGCTGCGATCCAGGTTTCCGGTGTACGGCTTCATGAGCCATGGCATCAGTGGGTATGCAGGGTCTCCGAGGATGACTATGGGCATCTTCACCTCCCCCACTGTAATTTTTTGATCAGGGAAAAAGGTACCCCCTTGCAGCTTCTGGTACCGACCAGTGTTCCTGAAAATGCAGGCATCATGCACCTTTCCCGACCACCCAGCATTGATGCCCGTAAAACGCCCCTTGCGATCCACGAGTGCTTGCAGCACCATGGAGAAGTAGCCCTTCCTGTTGATATACTCGGTCGTGAGATGGTCTGTAGCCAAAAATGGGATCTGTGTGCCGTCTATTGCTCCCCCGCAGTTAGGGAATCCCATGGCAGCAAAGCCGTCCACAATGGCATGAACATTGCCCAACGTCACCGTCCTCCGTAGCAGAACGCGATTGATGGCTTGGCAGACTTGTGAGAGGGCTAATCCGACGGTGGACCTCCCGACTCCAAACTGGTTTGCAGCCGACCGGTAGCAGTCAGGAGTCGCCATCTTCCAGACAGCAATCGCAACATGCTTCTCCACAGTTAGGGCTGACCTCATGTTGGTGTCTTTCCATCGCAGAGCTGGGGCCAACTCTGAACACAGTTCCAGAAAGGTTGCTTTCCGCATTTGAAAGTTCTGTACCCACTGCTCGTCATCCCACAGCTGCATAACAATGCGATCCCACCACTCGATTCTCGTCTCTCTCGACCAGAAACGGTGTTGCACTGTGTGCAGATGATTGGTGAAGGAGCTGAGCAACGCGGTGCTGTTGCTCTGCATGGCATCGATCAGCCCCTGGTCCTCGGTGTCCTCGTCTGACTCGGAGCTCATTGCATACCGAGTAACAAGCCGAGATGTATTCAGAATGTTGAAGGCGACAGTGGAGATCAGAGCAGGATCCATGCTGTTGCTGTTGTGATTGCTTGCAAGTGGTGTGGTGCGTCACTGCACTGTTGAAAAAGGCGCAAGTTGCTATTGGAGACGAGGAAGACGCTCGGGGAACACAAAGCACCACGGGAAACTGAGAGTTTACCCATGGCGCTTTGCGTTCCTTTCCTTCATCCCATGATTGATAGCGCCGATTCAGGGAAAATAGAACGATGGTATAGGTGCCCTGATGTCATTGCGCTCAACCGTGATAATGCAAGGAATGTTGTTGCGTTGCAAGGAGCGACGTGTGTATGCGTTATCCCGCAATAAGGGTCACGTGACCTTTATAGCACGATTGCCATGTTGCGCTTTAATCTGATCGTGTGTACATAGCCTGTGTGTCTATGATTAGTATCTCTGCCAAGGAGGCCATAAATATGTGGCAAAGGGAGGGATTTCAAGGCAGCAAGAATTTTTCACTCATCCTCATGTAAATTGTTATAGCAATGCCCAGACCTAAATCTGGGTTTCCACCGACTAACAGGAGGCAGTACATATGACTTATTTGTTAACAAAACAATGGATTTCTTTTTTTAGTCAACTTTTGGAAGTTACTCTGCATATGTATTTATTTATTTATTTTGTGCATAAACCATGTATTGTATCCATTCTAAAATACTAATTGTAAAAACTGCAGTTCTTGTTCTAAGTATGTGGTATCGATAATTTTAGCTGTAATTTGTGATTGCAAAAGTTAAAAACAAGATCTAAGAAACAGAATCAAGTAATACAAGTATTGTATTTGTTTTTCATATGTACATTAACTAAGCTGTTGAATTCTAAAATTTATGGAAAACCAAGGGTTAAACAAACAAATTAAATAATATTGAGATATTTGAGAAGCATTTAATGTTGAATTAATAATCTCAGAGTAACCTCTAAGAAACCTACACATAAGGCTATGAATCGAGATCATTAGGCTGTTATTTTAGTTCTTTGTAACTTGTATCTTGTTCTAAATGTGTATAAATTACACCAACTGGATAGTAGAGGAGACATTACTTATTAGTAAGATTGGAGAAAATGTGTGATAGTGCGGGGTAAAATACCCAGATTAGAACAATGGAGGAAGAAACCTCCAGAGGATATACCCAGAGAGAAAAGGCATAAACAACGGAAATGATGCAAAGTAACTGTACCAATCAGGAAAATGTATGTCTCAGAACTTAAAGAAAAGCGCAGAAGAGGAAGCAAATTTTCAGCATCGCTGTAATTGTCAGACAATAACATCAGCTGATGACCTGTAATATTGGATGACTAATAACCCTAACAATTAAGCATCTCTTTAGGAAGATGACAGAAAAGTTACTATATTATAAAATGAGCCAGAGGACTATTTTTCTCTTTATCATTAATAAAGCTTATCAGCGATTGAACTTCAAGAGGTTCTCTTACAGTTCCTTAGCTAAGAATGGGTGTACATTGCTAATGTAATTTTGTAGTACAGTGAAAGAATCATTACCCAATGAATGGGGAATTTGTCCCAAGCTGAAAAGAAGAAATACTTCAAGAGAGGGAGGGAATGGGCTTCTATCTGAAAACTCCAGGCAAGACAGAGCCCTGGTTTCTATCGCAGCATGATTTTGATGGCAATTGAAGGGAGATACCCAAAGTACATAAAATACCTTGCATATCCCTTTCCAGTTACCTATGCCTTCTTTCTGCGATGTTTACACTAGCGTGAACTGGAGGGAAACCCTTTATGCTACTCCTTCTGCAAGGATGGTGTTACTGGTTCGGCTTCCTAAACAGCTGAGCAGGTCTTCACGACTTGTTCAGTCAATCAGTGCAATCGATCAGACAGCGGCAAATTTGCTGTAGTTAGTCAAGACAAGCCCAGAGAAGCCAAGTGTCCTTTTAATCTCCATCACAAATTAATGTGATAGTGTTGGTGCAATAACAGGAGAGCTAATGGTCATTCACAGTAGTTAATAATTCCAGTTGCCATTCTTGTGGTTTCTCTATCTTTCTGTGGATTTGCATGATTCAATGAAATTTCTATGTCCCGTAAAGCCTGATTCAAATGGAAGTCTTCCCACTGGCTTCAAAAGGCCTTGGATAAAACTCATAGAGGATAATAAAATGTGTAAAAACAATGAAAGTCCTGTGGCACCTTAAAGACTACCAAATTTCTTTGGACATAAGTTTTCATGGGCTTCAACGCATTTAGTCAGATGCATCTGATGAAGTGGGTTGCAGCCCATTAAAGTTTATGCCTGAAAAAATTTGTTAGTCTTTAAAGTGCCACAGGACTTTCATTATTTTTGCTGTATACAGACTAACACGGTTACCCCTCTGGAATAAAATGTGTTTCTCCCTTCCCTTCTCCGTCTCCTTGTTTATTTGTCTATTCTTAGGGTACCAGCTTTTCTGTTTAGAAGTCAACTCAATCACTGTGGGCACTACTGGAAACAACTAATAATGATATTCTTAAAGGTCTATTCCTTTTTGTTGACATTTGGGGCCTGATCCAAAGCCCGATGAAGTGAATGAACACTCCCAACTGATTTCAGTGGAGTTTTGATTAGGCTCTTTATCGTTTAAAACAAAAAACTAGAGTCATGTTATGTTTGTTTTACAGGATCCCTGACATAACAGCCTCTCTGTCATGGTGGAACTCATGTGGCACCTCAAAGGTTCCTGGTAAGGTGGGGAAAAATCACTAGAAGAAATGATTGTTTCTTCATATCTACAAGTAAATTTCATTAGTGTTTAATAATGAGTTAAAGTCTACAACAGAAATATAACAGTAGGGTCAATAAAAACGTATAATAATAAGCAACAATGAGACTTCTTGGTGTAGTGATATTTTTCTTCTGCTTTTTCTTATTTTTCTCAAACTACCAATGGCAGAAGTTGTGCCATAGTAAAAGTTGATGCTAGATTCCCATCATAAGCCTGTTTTTTTAATCTGTCCCCCAAACTTCTCTAAAACAGAAACCACTTCCACTTAAATTGTACATCATGCATACATGTCCTAAGTTAAATTGTTTCCAATCTTTTCAGAAAAATAAAAAAGCAGTTTATAATGATGGGACTGGATTTCCCTTTCCCACACTTGGTTAAGGTCTATAAATTGGTTGCACATTTGCACTTCTTCACTGCATGATTTTGAGAATTCTAAGAAAAATCATTTGCTTACCTTCTATGCTGAGAAAAAGGATCAGATTGACATAAAAGGACCCTGCATAATAATATCTAGCAATTACATGGGGCTTTTTTATTGGTGGATGTCTTTACACTTCATTTTACAGAGGGCATTACAATCATTATTCCCAAATAACAAATGTGGAAAACAATGTTTTGATTCTGTCTGTTAGAGCTTGCTCCCATGGAAGGATGGTGAGGTACATCTGTGAGTTCGCCCTTGGAGGATTCCCGTGCATTGAGAAAGGAGTGGGGCCAAAGCACACAGAATTTTGGAGATTCTGGACAATCTCATGGTCCAGAAGCAGCCTTAGAAGGTTGCAGTAACTTGGACAGGCCTGCAGGGCCCCCACCTCTCCCTGGGCTGTGAGTTTTGTGCTGTGCCCCTATAAGTATGTCTACACTTTGAGCTGGGATTAAGGTTTCCAGCTCAAGGAGAAATGGGCACCCACTTTGGGCATCTAACCACTCCCGCCTATGCAGCTACCAGCTTTTTTTAAGCACACTATCTCCAGCAGAGATAGCATGGGTTTGTCTCCTCTAGCTGGGAATCACACCTATGGCTCAAAGCATAGATATACCCTTAAAGGCTTAGCACAGAATCTCATCCATTAAGTAGCTTGTTGTCTCAAAGGCCTTTTTCAGAGTAAAAGTATTAACCTATCAGAATAATCTTCATTGGGATTATTAAAGAGGATTTGTTCAATATCTTCACTAATAATCTGATTAATGGACCATAACATAAGATTAACAAAAAATGAATTTTGTTCAACATCTTCATTAATGATCTGGATGATGAGGTGGATTACACCCTCAGCAAGTTAACAGATGACTCTAGGATCAGGGTCAGACTTAGGATACAGAGCAGATACGCTGGAGAATAGCTATAGGATACAGAGTGACCTAGACAAATTAGTGAATTGGACCCCCAAAAATACGGTCTAGTGCAGAGTCCTTCACTTTGGATAGAAGAATCCTATGCAGTTCTACTGCCTGGGGATTGACTGAATAACCAGTATTTCTGTAGAAAAGCACCTGGGAGTTTCAGTGGACAAGAAATTGGATGAGAGTCAACAGCATGTCATTAAAACAAACAAGGAGTACTGTGGCACTAGACTAACATGGCTACCCCTTTGGAACTTGTCAGTGTGTCATTGTTTGCAAGGTGGCAAATGGCATTGCCAGAAGATCGAAGGAAGTGATAATTCCCCTCTGTTTAGCACAGGGGAGGCCACATCTGGAGTACTGTGCCCAGTTTTGGGCCCTCCATTATAGAAAGGATGTGGACAAATTAGAGTGAGTGCAGTGGAGGACAACAGAAATGATGAAGGGGCTGGGATGCATGACTCAGGGAGGAGAGGCTGAGGAAACTGGGTTTATTTAGTATGAAGAAGGGAAGAGTGAAAGGAGATTTGATATCAGCCTTCAACTACCTGAAGGGGAGTTCCAAAGAGGATGGAGCTAGGCTGTTGTTAGTGGTGACAGATGACAGAATAAGGAGCAATGAGCTCAAGTTGTGATGAGCGAGGCCTAGGTTAGATAGAAATGTCTAGGTTAGAAAGAAGGAAGAACTCTTGCCCTAGGAGAGTGAAGTACTGGAAGGAATTACCTAGAAAGGTGATGGAATCTTCAGCCATAGAGGTTTTTAAGGCCTGGCTTGACAAAGCCCTGGCTGGGATGATTTGTTTGGGGTTGGTCCTGATTTGAGCAGTGGGTTGGACTAAATAACCTCCTGAGGTCCCTTCCAACCCTAATCTTCAATGATTCATGTGTCAGATTAGATGGGTAAACAGATTTACACTATAATGCTGCACAAAGCTTTTTGTAGTTATGTGTCGAGCAGAGCTACGGGTTCCAATATACGAGGGTAAAATAGTTTTCCTCCTTGTCACTTCTTAACTACTAAGTGGAGGCCTATAATTAATGGAGCTACAGCCAAGAAGTAGTTGTTGCAGAAAGAAGTAGCAGCTGACTGATTTTTTTTTAAATGTTTCTTTCTTATTTAACTCTTTGATATTTGGAGAGTTACATGTGTTTCTTGAATTACAACCCTTTCACAGTCTGTGAAATACCATTCCAGATTCCATTTGTCATGTACACACACGTTATTTCTTCATTCCATAAGTATTTTGGACCTCTTGCATTACCTGCAGGCGCTTTGACTTACAGTCTGGGTGTGTTATGAAGGTAGACAGGGAGACTCCAACATCACTTCAGGGATTGATGCAATACTTTTCAGGACATTTCAGATATAAACTGAAGATGGGAGTGAAGTATGTAAGAGACACTCTGTTCTTTTATGTCAGCTTAAGAAGCAATATATGTCTTGGCACTTACCATATTTAATCAGTGTGTGTCTTCCAAGTACTAAATGTATACGACCTGATTGTGAGACAGTCAGACACTGGCTTTTAATGAAATTTTGGATACAAACCATTTTCTGAAGGGTCTCAATTTTGTAGCTTGATTGATGGGAATTTCCAGTACCCCAAATCAAACCACCCTGAAATAGAGGAAAATTCACACTCATATCCATATCTGGATATAAGCTCTAATGTAGACCTTGTAATTTTTTGTGCTAAGCCAGGCATGCCTAGAGTTTTGAACTGATCTACCATGGATACATAGGAGCAGGTACATGGTAAAAGTCTAGTAAATTTTAGTAAAATCATTTATCATGATATGTATAGGAGGACACTATACATTATTCATCTTGTATCATCTAGTAATACACATTTAATATGGGATGAAGGTATTACTGTTCAGATGTTCTTTTCAGTGCAGGTTTGTACTATGATTCAATAATACTAGGCACATTGATAATGACTCTGGAATGGAAAGGAATGAGGCAAAATTTCATTGTCATTGAGGAAAGTACAATCAGATAAACTGTTACAGTGTTAAAGTAATTTAAATAATCATGATTCAAGAGGAAAAGAGGAGTAAAAGTTGGAGGAACTTTTTATTAGACTAAATAGAAGAATTAGTGTAATATTTGGCAAAATTTAGATTATCATAGAATAATAGGGATGCAAGGGACCTCATGAGGCCATCTAGTCCAACCCCCTGCTAAAAAGCAGGACCACTCCCACTAGTTAGCTCTTGAACTGGCCTGATGAGGTAAGTATGATAATAGAAAGTTTGTCCCATGCCTTTTAGGTTAATTCATTAATAATGTATCATCCATAACTTTAGTTCTTTGTAATGTTGGATCAACACTTAACATTTGGCCAAGATGAAGAAATGTTGAAAACTTTAAAGTTGTAAACAGTGGCAGGTTAAAGAACCCATAAAAACCCTATGTTTGAGATTCATAAATCTTATTGAAATATAAAATGTTTTAGCTGTTTCAGTATAGTGATGCATTGTACATTGAAAGAGATAATGGATGAGAAATGTATACTGAATCAGATCTGTATATTCCCCTTATTTATTTAACTCTAACTAAAGATATGTAGCACTGTTTGTGTGCCCAAAATGCAAGACTTGCATGAGCATGCTGTAACGCTAATTTGGAAACAAAGGGACATATTGGTTTAGTTAATATTTGTGTTTATTGCTCACAGAAATTACAAACTAATAATAGTTCCAAAGGGGTAGCTGTGTTAGTCTATTGCAGAAAAAGAACAGAGTCCTGTGGCACTTTTAGGCTATGTCTACACTTACCAAAGTTAGTTCGAATTAGTCAGTTGCATTAAGCTCAATGTGCCGGTTAGTTCAAACTAAGCAGTTAGTTTGAACTAACATGGCCACATTGACTTAATTCGAACTAATGAGTTTGAATTAAGGGTTAGGTCGAAGTAAAATGAGGTTTTACTAATTTGAACTAACTTTTCCTTAATTAGATTTAAGGAACTGCTTAAGTCGCATTAAGGAAACTCAAGTGTAGACGCAGAGTAAATTAAGTCGACTTAAACCTGATTAAGTCGACTGAATTTACAAGTGTAGACGCACCCTTAAAGATTAACAGATTTATTTATCGCATGAGCTTTCATGGGAGAAAATCCCACTTCATCAGATGCTTTGAAGAGCTTCAAAGCATCTAATGAAGTAAACTAATAATAGTTATATAACTTGCTCACAGACTAGTCCTGCCAATCTTTTATTGCATCCTATTGAATGTTGCTCCTCTCTTCCTCCTTGCAGTTATGCAAGAAGAAAAGGAACAAAATTATTTCTCTCTTGCTGACACATTTAACCAGTGTGGCTGTCTTTATTTAATCCTGGGTGTTGAAAACAGTGGAAAAGGGTGTTGATTCACACTATTCAAGCAGTAAATAGAAAGTGATGGGAATCAGTTGGTTGCGTTTTTAATGGAAGAGGTAGTCTGGTTTTATTTTTTTAATTGGAATTTCATTGAAAGCCCCTATATAATAATGTATCACACAGTACATTTGATTTTGTGTTGTCAGTTAACTTTTCACACTTTGTTCCTTAGAAATCAGTGCTGGTTCACACTATTCAAGCAGTAAATAGAAAGTGATGGGAATAAGTGGGTTGCTTTGTAGTGGAACAGATAATACGGTGTCATTTTTTAGTAGGAATTTCACTGAAAGCTCCTATATAGTAATGTATCACACCCGATGTGTTTTTTTATGCTGTGTTGTCAGTTCATAAAACTTTTCACACTTTGTTCTTTATGGAGTTGGAATTATCTGCTGTAATCTGCCATGTCCTTTGGGATATATTTTAAAAGAAGAATAACCAAATTATATTGAATAGTTCTTTTTGTTTTTATCCACTACCTTTTCAGGACCTCTCTGATCACCCTGCTAGTTTTATGTCTGTTTCTAAGGCCACCTGGGTCACATGCTTCAGTCACCTACAAGCCCAACATTGTGCTGATACTGGCCGATGATCTAGGTATTGGTGATGTCGGCTGCTATGGAAATGATACTCTAAGGTAATGGATTTAAGCAGAGTACTCAAAGACACGGATTTACTTGTAGAATGTCATGTTTTGTCTGACTGTTGCTCTCCTGAGCCTCTTGCTGGGAGACGGATGGGTTCCCTGCCAATGTCACCAGCCGTCATTATAGGTGCTAACTGGCCTGTTTCTGCTGCAACACTGGAAAGGCCTCACAATGCTTCACTGTTCTTCTAGGGTCTGATTTTGAGACATGCTAAACACCTGCACTGCTAGCTGAAGTCACTGGGGGAAGGTTGGTGAGCAGCCCCTCTAAAAAGAAGCTCTGATTGCATTTGTAGTATTGTATTAGGCCATTTGTTTTCTGGCTCTCAGCTAAATAATAGTAAAACATGAAAATGAAACAAAGAAAAGGAGAAATAAATGTTCCTCCTGCTCCTATGGGAAGCCTGCTTCATCTGCTGAGAATGCATAAAGAATTAATTAATGATGACAATAGAGAAGGTAATAGTGATCTATAGTCTTAGCTTGATTTTTTTTTTCCCATCCCATTTCTGCAGCTTTATATGTAGCTGTTTAGCAGAACAATCCCGAAGTCCTCACTTAATCAGAACTCTCATTGACTTCAGTGGGAATTTTGCATGAACGACAGTCTGTTTTCTGTGATGAGTTCTGCATAAAAAGTGATGGCGTAACATTTCTAGCCTTCTTTCTTCTCTAAGAGCTTCACATATATATATACATATTTTAAAATCCACATACGCTTCAGCCTACCACCAGGTGATGTTTTATTGTTGTCATCCCTTAATTTCCATATACAGGCAGGCTTCCGTTAGTTCTTCACTAATGCTGTGTTCTTGCGAGCAGCAGCAGCTGGGTGGGCCCCAGCATCTAGAAAGCCACTGTAGCCTCATTGTGGCTGTAAAGATTCACCTACATGGAGCTCATTGGTGGAAGGGATCTACGATAGGGAATTAATCACTTTAAAAATCTCCAAACAATTATGACCAGACTAAGGAAGAGAAAAATAAGTAAAGTAGAGAAAATAGCTAACAGGTAACTTTACCAGAGAGGTCAGGAAATACTTATTAGGTTTTCTATTTTAAGGAGGGAAAGGATGGTAGGCATTGCTAATGACAGACGACTGTAACAAAATTTGGCTGTGCTGATTTGGGGTTTTTTTGTTGTGTAGGACCCCTAATATTGACCGGCTGGCAAAGGAAGGAGTGAAACTTACCCAGCACATCGCCGCAGCTCCACTTTGCACCCCGAGCAGAGCAGCATTCCTGACTGGCAGATATCCCGTCCGATCAGGTTTGGACCTGTTTAATGGTACAGTGCCGTCTTAGCAAGAGATTTTATCTTAGCTTTTAAACATTTAGACTCCTAGACCAACGAATTTAAGTCCAAAAGGGAACATCAAGAACATCTGGTCTGACCTTCACCACATTGCACCCATCCCCTCATAGAGCCTTAACCTTTGGCTGAGGTACTGAAGTCTGCAAATCATGATTTAAAGACTTCTCAAATTACAGGGAACTCACCATTGACACTTGTTTAAACCTGTAAATGCCCTATGCTGCACATGAAGGTGAAAAATATCAGAGTCTCTACCGAGCAGTTGTGGTGTGGTGAGATTCTTTCCTGACCCCATGTATGGCAGTCAGGTGGACCCTCAGTATTTCAACAAGATCCACCAACCAGACACCTGGGAAAGAATTCTCTGCAGTAATTTAAAACCCCCTCATCTAATCTCTCATCCCCTACTATTGGGGTACCTCATTTAATGTTGTACTTATTGCTAAATGCATCTGGCTATCCCTTGCCTCTGCACAGCACAGAAAGCAGGAATCATGTACCTAACATTTAGGGAGTCCAGATGTCCCAATTTTATAAGAACAGTCCCAATTTTTAGAGCTTTTTCTTACATGGGTGCCTGTTATCCTTCACTGTGTCCCATTTTTTCACACATGTTATATGGTCATTGAATTAACATAAAAGAAGACTTAGATGGTACAAATAGATGAGAGCAGCAGCCATGATGTACCCCACTAAATTGCCACCAGAAGCCACTCCCATGTGGACAATTCACTTTTGAGGAACTATAGATAGTTAGCACATATGGCTGGCCCATATAACAGGCAATGGGATAAAAAAGAAGCAGGCATTCTCAGCAGCAACTTCCCCTCAAAGTAGAAGAATTTGTGGCACACAAGGTCATGGAATAATGCCACTCTGTAATAGTGATGCCAATAGTAATGTTATATTACAAAATTGCTAAATCTCAGCATTATATAGTACAGTCCTCAAATGGCAAAACGTTTCTTATATACAGTTTACTTTAGACCTCATAACTGAAATCCTAAACAGAAATACCTGAGATAGAATGAACAAGTAGTGAATAGAAAGCAAGTGTGTGTAGGAAATGTATTCCCTACCAGTTTCATTCCCTCTGGCCAACAAACAGCACAGTAGATGTGCGATGCAGGTGTCAATGAATGTTACCACTCTCTAACTGTGTTATACTTCACCCAAACCACACAATAACAATCAATCTGACAGAGGTTTTACTTTCTATCTTGATGATCCCAGTCCTAGGGATGAAAAACAAATAGTTCTGCAAGCTTCTAAACTGCAATTCCCTAGTCCTTGCACTGTAGCAAATTATTTCAGCGTGTAAGTCCCCAGAGAGTTTGAAGTTAATATGCTACCCCTACTTCCCTTAGAACTCCCATTGTGAAACCGGCACACATATCTAGAGTCAGCTCCATGTTCCTATATCTCAGAGAAGTACCCATAAAGTACCCATAATATATAATAGCCCCTATATTAGTGCTCCATTTCAGTCTTACAGAAATTTGACATTTGAACACCTTTGAACAGCTTGATATTTACAGCTTTTCTCTTTTTCCCACCACCAAACATTCACTAAGATCCACAGCTTTTGTTTCTAAAAATCTGTAAAAAGAATTTTTTTTCTGTTCTTTCCAAGTCCTGCTGCAAATAATGATTAAAAGGGGGGGGGGGGGGAATTCACACACACCTATGTGAGGTTCAGATAAAAAATTGGTAATATAACTGAAAAAGGTTAACATCTCATCCACTGTCCAATTTAATTTCACTGGTGCTTAAACAGACAGCATAGACTAGGCTGTAGCAGATGTAAATCAGCACCACACTATTAAAGTCAGTGAAGCAATGTTCATCTACATCACTTGAGGATCTGGCTCCAAGAATGTAAGTACGTTTTCTAGTGGCCTTTAAAAGTATTTAGTTATGGAGGGGAACAGAGGGAGAGAGACAATGGAAAGATACGTGAGGCTGATTATTGACTCTAGCAGGTTTTGAATGTGCAGACAAGAGAATTCTTAGTTGTAAACTAAGGCACCCTTGTTGCTGTGATTAGCACTTTTAAAAACTGTGTATGACAGGTATGGATGCCATTGATGACTATCGTGTTATGATGTGGACTGGGGCCTCAGGAGGGCTCCCTCCTAATGAAACCACATTTGCCAAGATACTACAGCAGCAAGGCTACATCACAGGACTAATAGGTATGTAAACTCAATATCGGCTGGGTACAAGGTGTTATCTGAACATTTAGCAGTGAAATATTGCATGGTTGGAGGATGATCAGTTCTCAGTTTTAAGTTTTATAACATCACACCATATAATATGTTTTTGTTTCCTTGTGTCTGTCTCATGCCATTTGTTTTGGCTCACAAGAATAAATGCTAACCTCAGGGAAGACTGTCCAAGGAACAGGGCACAAAATCCAAACTGACTGTACTTTCTAGAATTAGATTTCACAAGTCAGGTATCAGATGTGAACCCCTGAAGCACTGTAACAGACATAACATGGAGTCACAGACAATAACTCTTATTCCAAAGGGGTAGCCGTGTTAGTCTATTGTAGAAAAACTACAGAGTCCAGTGGCACTTTTAAAGACCAACCGATTTATTTATATATTTATTAGGCACTCCTGTGTATCTTGCCATTCAGGCAAGCCTGCTTTGTCATATATAATCCCTTATATCAAAAAATCACTTCTGTATTCACATTACTCTCTATCCCAAAGAAGCAGTCACTTATCCCAGGTCAACTATATCTCAGATCTCAAACCAAAGACAACACTGGTAGCCAATCCTGTAATAAATTAATTAAAGATTTATGAACTAGAAAAAAGAACGAGTATTATTTACAAGGTTAAAGTAGATAAACATACACCCACATATGAATCACAGGCACATTAAAAAAGATAAGCATCTATAATGAATTATATGTCTCTTAAATCTAATCCAAGCCAAGCAGTTTACGGCTCTATAGCTTATGTTTAGGAATATTTGCCCCTTAGAGTCAAGGCAACATAAAGATAACAATTTCTCCCTAATAGACATTTCTATTATCTTCCTCCGGGATTCAAACTGTCATAGTATGAGGGCTTGTTCACAGAGCCTCTTCTCTAGGAATATAGGGGAAGCAACCAATAAAGTTTTTCATCCGAAGTGGCTTGACTGATGGGGATATGACCATTTTTGGTTGGAGACGAGATAACAACCCCTCCTGTGGGAAACTAGCATTTCTCACGTGGTAATGTTTCTTCCATGACTGTAGGGGGATTTAAAGTCTTAGGAAACATTTTTATACTTACAGAGCAAACATTAAACATTATCTAGTTTCATGGGACACAGATATTATAGATAGTGCTCAATGGGGCATGAGACTTTCAGACAGCTCTGCCAGCATCAGAGTCAGCATATTCTTCAGGCAGGACTTCTGTACCAAAGAAATTATTCCACTCAGAGACATTCAGCCAGAAAGTATGAATGCTATTGATGATCCACTCTCCTTTAAAACCGAATTGTATGACACCTAACCACAAGCACCTGGTCCTTGGTTTAAGCGCCTGTACATTTACGTAGTTAAACAGACCTTGCATGCAAGATAACTGTACAAATACTAGTGCTATCTACTGGTTCCCAATATTAGCACAGTCACATTTACAAATGAGTTACATTTTGAGCCTTCAGAAGCGCAGCTGGTATAAGTTCAGAGAGCTCCAATTAAAATCAATGGATCTAAGGTAGTTTACACCATAGGAGTATTTGGCCTTCACATATATTGGTATCATGAGTTATAAGGTTATTCAGATGTTACAGTATATTACATTGTACTTGAACAAGATATCAATACAGCCCAGTTGAAACATACAGGATTAATAAAGATCTCAGTTTGTTCATATCTAGCTGAGCATGCAATTTCCACAGAGGTCACTTGCTAAAACAACAATTCACTTTTTAGTCCTGACCTGGAGTCATATTCCCTCCGATAATTATTCCTTTATTTTCCCCCACCCCTTATCAGCATGGTCTCAAAAAAACATAAAAACAGAAATTTCAAGACTGAATTTTCAGATGACTCAACCCAAACTAATGACGATTCCTAATTATGGACACCAGAAATTCTGACCTATATGTACAAAACAGCATTTACACACACAAATTAAACATCTGTTTATAATCTGCATACAGAAATTGATTTGTGCACACTCATGATTAGACACAAAAATTAGAGAAAGATATTGAAAATATGGCCCTCGAGATATTAGAAAACAGGAAAGCATTATTACTTAATATTACCGGTATTATTAAATTGCATTGTGTTAAGTCTTTTTCTTCCTGGTGCTCTGATTGAAATGATGCTGTAGTTTTTTTCAGAATTTTCATATACATCACATTTGCAGCTGTCAGGTATTTCATTTGGCTTCAGTATTGAATCGTGGACATAAACCATGTACAGTTTCCTGTATTTCACCATAACGTTATCCCTTAGGGAGACCATGGCATTTCATTCAAAAGAACTAGAAAGCGAAGTGTATTCACTTTTTGCCTCCAGACTATCAGTGTAATTACTAGTATAGTCATCAAAAGCATCATAGAACTGAGCAGAACTGCCAGCATTTGTTGAACAGTCTTGGGGTGATCAGCAGTGGTGATAAATACCAGGATTTAATGTAAAACATGCATCTTGCAAAGTTCCTGCCCACATTACATTTAGGAGTTCACTAAATTAACTCAAATTAAATAGGAACTAAACTGTATTAATTGGAAAACACTCAATTGTTTTCTTTTAAGATATGAATCACAGCTGAGTATTTTCTAGTTGTCTAAGGGCTGCACATTTTTCCCTTTAAAATGGAAATTGGTTAAACTGCAGAGTAAGAGGAGTTATTAGTGATCATCAATGTGATTTGAGAAAAATATTTTTATATAACCTTTTGCAGAGCTATCTTTGACAATGTTGCTTACTGCATGTTCACCAAAAAATTATTTCTCTCCTTACTATGTTTATGTTTTATGGGCCTGGTTGCATGTCTTGGTTTTTCATTTGGGGGGTTTTTTGAGTGATGCTGTGAACCCACAGCTGTCATTAATTTCAGCTGAAGATTTGAGTGTTCAGCTGTGCTGAAATTCAATCCTATTACATCTATGTCTGTGTGATGATGATGTAGGTATGCTTTTTATAAACAAAATAGAAGTGATCATGGTGGGCTGGGAAATTGCAGGAGTATTTGGCTTAGGGAAATTCAGATTCTTTTAAGAGTATTCACCCATCTGTTAATCATTTCATATCTGCATCTGACAAGGAGGTTGCTTAATTTCCTCCAATATGGGCCTTTTTGTTATGATCTATTCTTGTGTCAGCTCAGGCTTGGAATACTACTGTGCTCCCCACATGTGACTAAACACTAAAAATCCAATCACAGTCTGCTACTAGCAATACTGTAGGCCACTAGCTTAGTGAAATTCTTGCTAAGTGCATGACTCTAGTGCTCCCTAATCAGGGCTGGTTGTCTGTTGGTTCCTCCTGTGTCACACTGGCAATCAGAAAAGGCACCTAAGTTGAAGCTCCCTTGTTAAAGAACAGAGGAAGCAGCTGTCCCTTTGATTTTGACATCCAGGACCCCCAGACCTTTGTTCAAAGCAGCTTGAACTTGTGGATTTTCTGAGTGTTCTGCAAAGCTCATCTGTTTGAGTGAGCCTTTGGGAAATTGTGGTGTAGCCTTTTTTGTTTTGGTTGGTTTGTTTGGGGTTTTATTTCTGAGTAATGGTTATATATTACAGGGGAAGAGCCCCTGGTGTGTTGTTTAGGCGGCTTTATTAAATGAGCAGGGAAGGGTATTGGAGAGATGTTCTCTTAATTTTGTTAAATTAAAATAATGCATATAATTTACCATAAACTGGGGGGAGGCGAGGAGTTGCCCATTCACTTTATATAACCTCATCACTAAAGCTATTTACATCCAATATAGGGCTTGCATTGATATCTCTCTATATTGTCTCAGGGCTTGTTTTGTAGATAATTAGAAGCGATGTGGCACAAAGGGTCTATGATATATGTCACTTTACATTTGTTCTCTATCCAAATCACACCTTATTACTTTGTAATCTATACATGATCTGATATTCTACATATATCTATTGCAACATGGTTCTAAGCTTTCCACAGCAATATCCTGCTTACTTCTCTCATTCATAAGGTTGGCTTTCCAGAGGGTACAGAGGCAAGAGAACAATGTTATTTCAGCCTGTATGACAAAATGATTTCTTCCCCAGTTTTCATAGCTGGCAAGACTCCATGAATACCAGACAGTTTCTGCCTTGCACTGGAAATTCTGGCTGTCCTCGGTTACTGGATCTTATTTTTGGCCCTAATCAAAGGCCCTAAGTGATCCATGCAAGAGAGCATGTGTAGCCATGCAGAGCCCTAATAGCTTCACAGAGTCTTGTGTGGATGGAAATCTCCTGGAGTAGGTTGCAGAATTAAGATCTTATTGTACGAGGAAAAATAATTTTATTAGCAAGATAGCTCATTCTCAAATATTTTAACTTCACATTTTAAAAAAAATTATCTTTTCAGGGAAGTGGCACCAAGGTGTGAACTGTGAATCCCGCAATGACCATTGTCATCACCCTTTGAACCATGGCTTTGATTATTTTTATGGCATGCCATTTAGCCTAATGAATGAATGTCAAATAACAAAACGTCCAGAGAAGAACAGAGTCTTGAGAGCCAAATACTGGCTTTACACTCAGATAATTGCCATTGCTGTACTCACACTTGGAATAGCAAGGCTTGCTGGCTTGGTCTCAGTTCCCTGGAAAATAATCACCTGCTTTGCTTGGTTTGGTTTATTGTTCTTTGCCTCCTGGTTCTCGAGTTACGGATTCACAAGATATTGGGATTGCATTATAATGAGAAACCATGAAATTATTGAACAGCCAATGATGGTAGAAAGAACTACATCGCTTATATTGAGGGAGGCTGTTTCATTTATTGAAAGGTAAAGTACATTTTGTTTTGAAATTATTTCTTTTAGTTCTTGGATATCTTGCTAGGTTGCTTTATTATCTTATTGATTGATCCATTACATTCAAAAGCATTATTTAAAATAACTAAAGCCCTCCATATGTGATTAATATTTTAACTCCAAAAGTTAGAGTCATAAACACAGAGTTTAAGGCCAGAAAAGTGCATCCAACCTTTGTTGGACCTTCCGCATATCATAGGACTCTAAACACAACCCCCACACCCAACCAACCAACCAGAATTAGATCAAAGTATTACGGTCCTTTGCATTATAGTTTACTGTTTTGAGGAACTCTTAACTATTCACACCTTACAGAAAATTTCCAGGCTCTGTTTATAGAACTGCTTTTGTCCTCATGACACCAGAATACTTTAAAGGATTGCAGCCCCCTGTTAGTGATCCTTCTTGGTGCTTCAAAGTGTCCCTCCTTTTCTCTCTATGCCAGCAATGAACTGCAGCCCTAAAATAGTCAGGCTATAAACAAGGGCCAGGTTGTACCCTGGCAGGACAGGATCAACACAGGGAGCATGGGGGCCCCAGCCTAAAGGGGGTCCCAGGCTGCAGCCCCAAAGGCCACTGAGTGATCCAGCCCCCACCGCCCAGCTCAGGCCGGCAAAGCAGGAGGGTTCCTTTTGGTGCTGAGGGGAGGAGGGACATTGGGACCAGGGGCAGCACTCCTGCCCCACCCACAGGAACCAGAGAGATTTCAGAGTTAGAATTCATATGCAATTTAATACCATCAACTCAGGTTTTGTGGCAAAGTCAGACCAGATGGCTTTAGGAGGGTGACTGAGGGCAGGTTTGTCAGCCCTAGAATGCTGAAAGCACTGTTCCCAGCAGGCAGAGGAGAAACAGCTGTGGGGCAATTAGGGACACCTGGGCCCTATTAAGGGCTGTTCCTGACCCAATAAAAGACCCACCTCTAGCAGCTCACAGTGTGGGAGTTTAGAGGAGCTTGGAGGCGAGGTGGATGAGGATGACTAAGAGAGAAAAGAACCAGATAGGGTTAGGGGAAGGGAAGGAAGAGAGGTAAGGCCTGAGGGGCCTGCCTTGGCTGCTGCCGCAGAGGCAGTGGGAAAGCTCACCTTCCCCAGGGACTGCAGCTTAAGACGTCCCTAGGGGGAGAACTGAATCGAGGTCAGTGGAGTCACAGCACTGGCAGGAAGAAGTGGGCTCACAAGGGAGGCTGATTTACTGCAGGCCCTGCTATGCCAGGGAATCGGACATTAGGTGACACAAGTTGGGGAGTACTCTGCCATAGTTTGACTAGAGATATTACCTGGCTTTCTTGTTATCAGGGCTTTTTTTTTTCTGCCGGTATGCACCGGTACTGTGTAACAGCACCTATTTTTCCCTGGCTGGCCTTGCTGCCCAGCTGGGAGCTGAGGTCAGTAGGGGAAAGGAATGAGTTGCAGCCAGGCTGGAGGCTGGTGCTTTTTCAAATCTCCTGTCCAGAGCATGCTCAGACAGAGCATGTTCAGGGAGGGAGCAGCCTGGCCAGGGCGAGACTCTGGCTTGATGGCCACCCCTGCAGCTCCAGCCAGGTAAGGAGGGAGGGGCCTGGGAGGGTCAGGGAACCAGCAAGGGGTGGCTGAGAGGAGCAGGGAAGGGGGTTGGGGATCTGGGGGGAAGGAGCAAGAGGAGCGGGGAACTGGTGGGGGATCTGGGGGGGGGGGAGAGGGCAAGAGGAGGGGGGAAGGGGCCCATGGGGCAAGAGAAGCAGGGAGCCGGCAGAGGGTCCAGAGGGGCACAGGGAGCAAGAGGAGCAGGGAACTCCTGCCAGCGTACTGGCACCTTTTTTATTTTTTTTTTTTAAGAAAAAAAAGCAGTGCTCATTGTAGAAAGTGATTGTCACCTCTCTCACCCACCCTATCTGTTGTTCCACTCAGTTTGAAACAATACAAACTGTTTGATTTGCTGAAGTAATCTGACCTGTGATTACATTTCACTGCATTTATGCCTTATTTTTTTCCATTTTAGTGTCTGATGAAGTGGGATTTTTCTCCCATGAAAGTTCATGCAATAAATACATTTTTTTAGTCTTTAAAAGTGCCAAAAGATTCCTCATTTGTTTGGCTGAACTAGACTAACAGGATACCCCTTTCAAACTTGTCACTCTGATTGGATACTTCCCAGAAACTAGATGCTTCTGGGTTTAGTTACTAGAACATTAGCATGAACTTGTATCACAGATTCCCTTTGGAAAAGAGTTGTGAATTCCATTTAAAAAAAAGCAAATATGTGAATAAACTAAGGAGTTCTTTGCAAGGAAATGGCAAATTGGTTCCTCCTCCTTCTTTGTTTTTAAGAAACAAGCATGGCCCGTTCCTCCTGTTTGTTTCCTTTCTGCATGTCCACACACCTCTCATCACCACGGAGATGTTTCGTGGGAAGAGCAGATATGGCTTATATGGAGATAATGTAGAGGAAATGGACTGGATGGTGGGTAAGTTAATTTAATAAATACTTGCTCTTACAGTCTGACACACTATTAGAAATTCCCCAATATTTATAAAAGGAGAGTCATTGTTTTTTATTACTACCTGTGGCAGTTTCCTGTGGATGACACGTCCACACACACCTTGGCTGCACAGCCAGCTAGAGTGTCCAAATATAAAGCTCTCAACTGGGAAGTTCTCTGTGTTGACCTTGCTGCTATACAGTTCCCTATTGTAGCTGGGAATCTGACCTATGCTGTCTATTGATGGACTGTTGATTAAAATTGCAATATGTCGGTGCTGATTGGTGAATGTTCAGTGCTGAGAGGCAAGGTTCGCACAGACAGCTAACACATGGCCTACTGGAGAGCTGTAGATTTACATCTGTGTTGGCCACTGAGTCAGTGTTTGTGTAGACATGACCTCTGATTATAAGGTCTCCAATGCATTGACTATTTTTCCCTCTGTATTTGCATAGCACCTAGCCCAACAGAGTCCTGGTCCATGACTAGGGTTCAGCTTCATAGGCACTACCACATTATTTCAACTATTAATCATAGCAATGTGCTAATGGTACATCATACCTTTCCTTTGCATTTCAAAGTCTCAGTGAGATAAAGGTTCAGATCTCAAACACTTCAGTGCATTCTTCCCTTTATGTGTGCAAACAATCCACTTGAGCTCAGTGGATCTATCACAGGCTTAAAGTTAAACATATGCATGTTGGCAAGACTGAAGCCAACATCTGTACAGTAGTCTTGTATCTACTTCTATCTCTTGGCACAAACTTTCACTGTTTTTATTTCCAGGCAGGGTCCTGGATGCTATTGATAAGGAAGGTTTGAAAAACACCACACTCATGTACTTTGCCTCTGACCATGGTGGATTCTTGGAAGCACAAGAAAGAAACGCCCAATTAGGTGGCTGGAATGGCATCTACAAAGGTGGGAGCTGGTGTACAAGCTTCTATAGAGATGTTAAGGGAAGTCATCATCTGGGCCTCTGAAGCCTCTCTCTTGACATGGGTGGAAGGGATTATAAAATCTATTATTTTGCTCTGACAAATGGCTGATGAAGATTTACAGCATTTACAGCTGAGTCCACCGCAATATCCGTGAAGTCTGTCTCACTAGGCCTTTAGCTAGCTCTTGCTTATTGCCACCTCAGCTAAATTGAATATGCATGCACTTAACTAAAGATCATGAAGGAAGATTCACACTACCTTCTATCTGCTACTAAAATAGCTTTCCATATAATATCGCCTGTGACTATGTGGGCTTTTTGCTTCCTATATTAAACTGACAGCTACCTCCATGTGGAGAACACCAGTAACCTTCTCTCCAGTACCTGAACCTTACCTAGAAGTGTGCTTCAAATACACACATTTTTCTAGTATTCTTCTATACTATGACTTTACAAGTTACAACATTTCTTTACATGGCACTTAAACTTTAAGTTTAATCCACCAATCCATGCCAGCTTTGTCTTTAGTACCTCTGAATAATCTTACACGTCTCTTTCCAAGTGTTTGACCCACAAAAGTTCTCTCTACCTGTACTCAGTAAAAAATGTTCATGCATATTTGCTTTGACAAGCTTCTGTTTTCCAATGCCAAACTGGACTTCAACATTGCAAGGTATTGAGGGAGGACTGATGAGCAGAATTGTGGGATGAGTATAATATATTCGGGTAACTTCCCAACACCCATGTGTATAACATAAATACCTATAAATGTGGGTATACTGTATCTAGGTAGGGTATACTGTATACCTAGATACAGTATACCCTACTGTATACTGTATCTAGGTAGGGTATACTGTATCTAGAAAAATCAATAAGGCTTCTCCACTCTCTGTGGCTGGATCTACACTCTCGCTGCTGCTGCTAGCTTTCCATTTGTCCTTTCCACAAACCTCATCCTGTTACCTCACTGCCTCATCGCTCTGGTACCCAAATAACTAATCAAAGTTCGACTGCACTGCATTTATTTTCTTACATTGTTAAAAAGAAAAAAAATATTCCACAAGATCAACAAATACAGAGGTAACTAGGTGACTGAATCGAATTCTTTAACTCAAAGGTCCTCAAAATGGTGCTCCATGGAGAACTACCTGGTCTCATGTAAAATGCTTTGAAAACAGATAAGACAATATCAAACAGCTGCTGTAGTTCTCATGGGACTGTTACATGATTGTGAATGGAAAAGCAAGAGAGGCATCAATAGATGGGAAAAGTACTGAGGAATCAGTTCAAGAAAATCTTTTTTAATGGGATTGACACAATGAAATTTGTTCTTGAGCAGGATGGGCTCATGGTAAAACTGAAAAAGAGAGAGGCTTAATTAATTAATTAAACTAATAATATTAGGTTAAGCAGGCAGCACTTCATTTTTCCAAGATATCTTATATTGCCTTGTTACTTACCAATAGGTGGAAAAGCTATGGGAGGCTGGGAAGGAGGGATCCGTGTGCCTGGGATACTTAGATGGCCAGGAGTGTTACCTGCATATGCACTTATCAAGGAACCTACAAGTCTTATGGACATTTACCCCACAGTGGTTCACCTGGCTGGAGGGAGATTGCCCCAGGACAGGTACAGAAATTATAAAACACATTCACTCCTTTTAAATTTCACAATGGAATCTGGTTTGAAAATGATTCTAATGTTAAATCTTACTCACAGATGTTGATCACACGATTTCCAGTCTAGTTTTCCAGATCCACAGATTGCACATAGTTCACACAAATCTTTTGCCTGTTTCAGATTCACCCATCACTTGTAAATGTTCCTTGTTCCAAAAGTAAGCTGCACGAGTGGTTTCAATTGCAATGACAGCTGAGTACAGAACCTGTTGTTCTGCAGCTCACTGTGGTTTGGTAACTACTGTTCTCTCCATCAACATTAGGGTGATCGATGGCCGGAACCTGATGCCTTTACTGCAGGGGTCCGCTCAGCACTCGGAGCATGAGTTCATGTTCCACTACTGCGGTGTATATTTACACGCAGTACGGTGGCACCAAAAGGACAGTGAGTATAAAGGTTCTTCCAAAATCCAGGATGGATTCAGTCTGTAGGAAAGCAGATTTATTTAGTCCAACTCAATTTTAATATAGGACACATGCAACAAGCCTGGGATAGGAGCCATCATGTAGTTGGGCCACTTGGGAGCACTGCAGGTACACAAGGGCAGTAAACTGTTGTGCTGCAAGTATACCATGCACCCTAGGGGCACAAATATGCTGGCCAGGATATTAGGTGCAGAATCATGGTTCTCTCTGATCAGCTGTTCTGAGGGACGGGGTGTTGGCTTAATCCTGTTTGGATGGACCTGGAGTCAAAGTACCCATTCAGTAGCATAAAGGCGAAGCTGGGTGTCTTGTGTTACCGATCACAGACATTATTGGTTAAGCTCTGCAAATATTTCAGTGCTGAAAGACCTTTCGCTCTGCTGCCATTTGTCTATCTGCATCTCCTTATGCCTGGTCTCTCTCCTGCCAGGTGGTGCAGTGTGGAAGGCTCATTATATAACCCCAGTATTCCAGCCAGAGGGTGCTGGAACCTGTTATGGAAGAGGAATTTGCCCATGCATTGGGGAAGGAGTGACCCATCATGACCCTCCTTTGCTGTTTGATCTCTCCAGAGACCCGTCTGAGGTCAAACCTCTAACCCCTGGCACCGAGCCTCTGTTTGACACAGTAATAAGAAGAATAGAAAGCGCTCTTCAGGAGCATCGCAGGACCCTGACTCCAGTCCCACCCCAGCTCTCTGGGCACAACAACATGTGGAAGCCATGGCTGCAGCCATGCTGTGGGATATTCCCATTTTGCTGGTGTGATAAAGAAAGTGGCAATCCACACCCTGCTTTGTGAAGAAATGATATCATGGATTAATTGTATAAAAATCATTAAAATCAAATGATTTTTTTAAACCAATTTATTCTCTTTCTGTTGATTTTAGGATTACACAGTAGTCCAGATGCATGAAAAAGTGTTTAGTGGAGGATGTGTCATGAAACAAGATACCACTCAAGGTATTGAGATACAAGTCTGGAAAGGTATCTGTGCACAGCTGAAGGTATAGTTCTGATACATAACAGCATGCCAAAATTTGTTACTGTAGTAACCGTAACTTTGAACCTCTTCGTGTCCTGTGGAGAAATTTTCATCAGCCCAGCACTGGTTTTTTTTGTACTGAATTTCTATGAAGCGTATTACCGACGTTCTAGTAAAGGGCTAACGTAAGACACATCCCGTGTAAAATATTTCTCCGCTCCCAAAATAATTTCCTTTGTTTCTCTATGGAAAGATATCCCTTAGTCTTCCACGAGCTTCTCAAAGAGGTTCTTCCTGGTGATTCTTCTATCTTGTAGTTTGTACTTCCAGCAATAGTGGTGATAGCAGATATGTCATCCTGTGTCCTCTGGCTGTGGAATAGCTGGTTGATTAAGGAATCAGTTCCCCTGTGGTGATTATTAAGGAAATGGTTTGCTCTGGCTCTTAAAGAGGATGAACTTCTCCTGGCTGGTGGCCATATCCCCTTCCCAGTCTGAGGTTGTCAGTCCAATCCCTAAGGCATTTCTTGTAGCATGGTGAAGACCATAAGAGGGAAGGAATTTCCCTTTTGAGCAACTGCTTGAGCAGTGGGTAATACACAACGCACTGCCTTGAGGAACAGACAGTACCACATGCTGTCCTGCTGGGGGTTGAAAATTGCAACATGCACAGCCAGTCTTATCAGTTTGAGAGGCTGTGAAAGGTGTTAACCAATTCCTGCTGTCAAGTAAATAAAAGGACCCAAACCAGAACATCTTCCTGAAAAGCTCATGGGAAGGATCAGAGATAGGGGATCCTCACAGAAATTACCTAACACGAATCACCCAACATAATCTAGGCCAACTCTGACCCCCATACCTTTCCCCACTACCGTCTTTGAGCAGCAGCACATCTCCACTGCCTGCAAGACTGCCAGCAGGATCGGGAAGGGGGCAGGGCCATGCAAATGAGAATATCATGGGGTGGATTAGTTTTCTGATTCATTTATATAGGGCTGTAGACTGTATATAGAGGAGAAATTTGGAATTTGAGATACTTGCTATGATGATTTACTTAATTACTACAGAAGCAGGGTCTAGTCCGAATCCAGCCACAGATGAAATTACAAACTAAGGACTCCCCCAAGGAACAATTAGTTACAAAGGATCCTTAAGACATTTTATTGCCAGAAGCAAAAGCATAAAAACAATAAAAGGAATAAATGATAAAATACAATAAAATATACTTAAAGCCTTATACAAAACCTTATACAGTTAACAAGAAATTAAACTATTCTATAGAACAATTAATAAGTAACTTACATTCACTTAGGATACAGGTGTTGAGAAGAGGCGTGTAGGCTCTACTAACTTTAAGCAAACTTAACTAAAAGTAAAATAATAAAGCGAAGGCTAAGCTGTGGGTCTCTGAAAATGCTGAGCTCAGGCAAGATGACTTCAGAGTGAAAGATTTTAGCGTCTTAAATACCTTTTTTCCTTCCATTATAGACTTTACACCTTTTATACCCCCAAAAATAAATTAAATGATTTCACTCTTCCTTATCCAAATATGGACCCCTATCCCAGAAGTTGTCAGGGTACCTTTTAGATTATTAGTTAGGGGGTTCATGCATATAATTGATGTACTTTTCCCTACTAGACTATTCCATGTCACCTTTCCCCTTACTTGTTTACAAATTTTGTGGGTTTTATAGTGTTCTATCAAAATGCCAAAAGCCTCACTTAAAGTTGTTGTTCACCTTTCACCTATAATTATATTAGGATCTGATATAGCCTGATCACAGGAAACCAAGACCTACCCTTGGATAAATTTAACCCATTAGCTACACCCACTTGCAAAGCTATCATATACAGACTCATCCTGGGAACTGTTACAACGAGGCCTGTAGGTTTCTTGCATTTCAGCAACTAAAAATTATGCTAACTTATCTACTTATACTAAATATACTCCTATAAAATCAGGATTTCTTAATAAAAAAAATAAGATATATGCATACAAGCTAACCATAGATATAAGCAAAGGCTACAGGGCCAAGTGCAGTGACTATGTGGATCTTTCCCATTTCTCCTCATAGCCTTCTCAGATTACTGCACCCCCCTTTTCATATGTTTGAATGTTTTGATTTGGCACTATATAAGCTAGTAACAACTCTTTCACTCCCCTAAACTATGAATTATCAGATGAGAGCTTTCTCTTGCCCGCTTGAAGCGTGTCTGAGATGCCGTCTCAGCATTTTCCTGCTCAGTATTTGGTTGACTTCTAGTTATAAACGCCCAGATTTTTCACAGTATTTAGTCATTGCTTCCCTCAGTACTGGAACATCTAACTGATTTAGGAACCTAAAGCTCATTTTCAAAAGCGATTTAGGCACTTAGGAGTCAGAATTCCATTTGTGGCTAAATAAGTTTTGAATTTTAATTTTAAGTTTGCCACTGCCTGATTTCTGCACCTTGCTGAGCTGCCTTGTATTAATGTCCACCTTGTTCCTCTAAACCTACTAGGACTCCCAAAGTATATCACAGCTGAGCATGTGTCCCCCTGTCCAAACTTGGAGTAGGAGCAGTTGTATGAGCTCATGGTCCCGAATTCTGATTTTCACCCTACCTGATCTTTAGTGGGCGTGCCATGCCAACTCTTACCGCCTGGGCTCACTCAGATGCTCCTCGGCCCCTATTTCCTTTAAGCAGTTGCTCCTGTTTAGTGTACATTGCAGTTAATGGTCTGTGGAGCCATTGCTGGTGTCACAGAGGATGAAGCATTTTCAGACAGATTTGCAGTAGGGCGTGGCACCCAGCTATTCTTTGAGGACACTGGGATCTGTGGCTATGTCTACACTTGTTAATTTAAATCAACTTTGCTAAGTCAACTTAAGTTGACTTTGTCGACTTTGTTAAGTTGATTTAGCGCGTCTACACTATAAAATTGTTGACTTAAAGAAGACCTTGCAAAATCAGCCTAGAGTGCCTTCACTTGATGCTTAAGTCGACTGGCCGGGGCTACAGGGTCTAGGAGTGGTGCATGATGGGAAGTGTGGCATGTGGCAGTCAGGAAGTGCTCCCCTCCCCCAGCCAGTCCCATAAAAGAGGAAATGAGCTCGGCACCTTCCCCATTGTGCCTGGCAACATGGAGGTTGAGCAGGTCAGGGACCGGGCTCCTCTTCTCCTGAGAATTGTCAGGCAGCTGCACAACACCTGCCAGCTACTGATCAGGCTGCTTCTCTTCTGGAGCAGACTTCGCTGGCAGGCTGCCAGCACGGAGGCAGACACCAGCCTTCCCCCCACCTTGCTGCCCCAGCAAGCTGCTGCACTCACCCACGTGCATACTGTGCCTCACCACCTCTGGGCACATGCAGCCAGCACTGCCTGGTGGGAGCAAGTCGTCCTGATTACCTGGGACGATGCACAGTGGCTGCAGAACTTCAGGATGAGCAAGCAGACCTTCCTCAAGCTGGTCCATGAGTTCACCCAGGCTCTGAAGCGGATGAACACCCGGCTTCGACCCGCCCTGCCCATCGACAAGAGAGTGGCCATCACACTGTGGAAGCTGGCAACCCTGGACTCATACCATTCTATCAGCCAGCAGTTCAGCATCAGGAAGTCCACAATGGGGACCGCCGTAATGCAGGTGTGCAGGGCAATCAACCGTGTCCTGCTAGCCTGACTCGTCACCCCGGGCAACCTGCATGACCTCCTCGATGGCCTCACCAGGCTCAGCTTCCCGAACTGTGTGGGCATTGTGGACGCCACCCATGTACCCATTCGAGCCCCGGAACACTGTGCCAGGGACTACATTAATTACAAAGGGTACTACTCCATGGTCCTGCAGGCCCTGGGGGACCACCGCGGGATCTTTCAAAATATCTATGTCGGCTGGCCGGGGAAGGCACACGACGCAAGGATCCTGAGGAACTCCGCCCTCTCAGGCGCATGTGTAACCTTCGGTTGGGCTAAAATTAATTCAATTGCCCTTCTCCAGTGCCTCACAGAAATAAACCCCCATCTCTATGGAGAAAGCAGCTGGAGACCCAGAATCCAGTCTGTATGGGACTCACAGCAAAGATTGCTCAGAGTTACCACCCCACATTAAAATACTATTAAAAACAAATGTAACAATGAACTTTATTAACTACTAACTAAATAAACCTTATCCTAAGAAAACAAAATACAACCAACCAAGAACAATCCCTACAGAAATCCCTCCACGAAAGATACCCAAGAGTCCCAAAGTCCAGGTGGAGTTCACTCATCTCTCAGCTACAGTCTTTCATTGAGTGAATTGTCCTCTTCTTTCTTTGCAGGAATCTTCTGTACAATTCCATGCAGGCTTTTTCTTCTCCTTGCAACCAGCCCTCATGTCTGCAAAATCTGTTGCAGATGACTCTATTAGAGGGAGAAAACATCTTGTTCACTCCTGAAAACTGAGCACATGGGCTCTTCTCAAAGCAGCTCTAGCCTGCTGTCTTTACAGACTGCTGCTCTCATGTGATCTGACTGAGCTCACCACATCACACCAGCAGGGCACCCTGTGGAGCATGCTCAAAAATGCTACCACTCCCTGCTACTAGAAGTTTCTAGTTGTGGGTAGCTAATCTGCCCAGCAACAGTAACCCACCCTCAGCAGGTCTCTTAGAGATAGGCCTTTTTAGGCATATGGGTTACACATGCAGGCAGGCATCTTCTTCCCCGACCTCACCATCACCATCATGGACGTGCAGGTACCCGTCCTGATCATGGGAGATGCCACCTACCCCTTGCTCCCCTGGCTTACGAAGCCATACATGGGCCGCCTTGATGACAGCAGGGATCCCTTTAACCAGAGGCTCAACTGGTGCCGCAGCCTCTGCGAGCTGTGGGGGGGAGGGGAAGGGTCCCCCATGTCTGGGAAGCTGAGGCCGAGGGGCTCGCTGCTGACTACATGCGGCCCGAGGACATCCTGCCCCAGACTGAGCGAGGTCATTGGCAAGCGCAGACCATTAGGTATGTGCTATGGGCCCATTTTGCCAGCAAGGCCCGCTGAGGGCTAGACCTGCTCCCAGGCACCATCAGCTCCACCACCCACCCAGGCCTGCCCCTCACCCCCACACATCCGTCTCCCCCTGCTCCCAAACCAATAAAAAAACCAAGGAAACATATATGGGGGAACAGGCTGTTTATTTAGGGGGATAATGGGGTGTGGGAGTTGTGGGGTTTGGGCGGCTTGGGGGAAGTGAAGACAGTTGAGGGAGGGAGCAGGTTTGGGGGGAGTGAGGAGGGTCGGGGGGAGAGCGGGACGTCAGGGGAAGGGGTCTGTCAGTGGCCTTCAGGAGGCAGATCCCTGGCCTGCTGGCATCCGCGCCGGGTCCTGGGCCACCGCCGAGGAGAGCCACTTCTGGGGCACAGGACGGGGGCCTGGGGGAAAAGGTGCTCCTCCAGCTGCTCCAGGGCCTGTGTCTGCCACCCGAGGAAGGTGAGCATCCGCTCAAGCAGCCACTGCTCGACCCTCCAGTGGCCGTCATCCTGGTCCTGCCGCTCTGCCAGACATGCTTCCTTCCATCCGCTAGCTCACATGGACCAGGTCTTCCAGGAGCTCATCCCGTGAGCACTGCCCCCTCTTTCGGGTCTGGATCAGGCCTGCTGGGATGCCAGGAGTGCCAGGTGCCAAAGGCACGGGAGCTGCTGGGAAGAAGTAAAGAGGGTCCCTCCCATTAGCTCGTGTAATATGCAGTCTGAGAGCAGTTGCTGTCCCCTGACCATCCCCCGGCTTCCCACCCCCTGTCCTTTGGCATAGGGACCCCTTGGTATACTGCCCAGGTTGGGTGCAGTGCCCACAGTGGTGCGCTGCAGGCAGTGCTGCCTTGGGGGGTCTCTCATGGGGCCACGTGCCAGTGGTGTCAGGTACATGCTGTGTGGTCTTGGTGCTCCTGCCCACGGTCCCCCCACCCCATCTCCAGACACACCACTGCACTGCTCGCCTTGGGTTTCCCTCCCCCTGCCACATGGCCCCCAGCCCCTCTGCCCCTGTGGGACTGCCTTTCCCAACCCTGCCTGTTCCTGGGCCATGTCCCCCTGCAGTCCCTGTCCTGCAGGCATGCCTGGCCCTGGCCCAGGGGGGACGAAGAGGGGGAGAGCACTCACCAGCAGGTGTCCATGGCACTGGCCCCTCGCTTGCATCTTCCTCCGAGGGGGGACCCTGCTCCTCTCCCTCCTGCTGGGAGGCTGTGTCGGGCATCGGGGCAGTGATCAGCTCCGGGAACCTTAAGTCAACTTAAGGAAATTGTAGTGTAGAGACAGATTAAATTAAGTCGATTTAAGCAGTCTTAAATTGACTTAATTTGTAAGTGTCGATGCACCCTGTGTGTCTGCAAATCTGTCCCTTTAAGAACCAAGAACTCTTGGGTTGGAACTTGAGTGGCTGCTGTGGGAGAGAGCCCAGAAGGTACCTATATCACTCTTGTAGTGGCCTGCAGAATGAAAAAGTTGAACAGCCTATGCTCATAGAAATGTGATTCATGCTTTTTCTCCAGAGAGGAATTTTCCCTCAGTCCCTTACAAAAGGTTACCCTTTTAAAGAAAGACTTTAATTTGCCTTCATTCCCTCCCTGGCCTTTGTAGCTTTAGCGTTCCTAGGGGAGGCTCCCTTTCTCAGGAGTTCTGCTTCCAGATTTGCATTGCAGGAACCTGGTTCTCAGGGCTTGCCTACACACCGTAATCCGCATTAAAAAACATTACCGCGCGTTAACAAGCAAACTGTACACACGTGAAATGTTGTTGCTGCACACTAAGCGCCTTGTTGCTGCGCATTCCAACAACCACTCCGACGAGAGTGGTAACAGCTGTTGCGGATCATCTGTTGCGCGTTTGTGCTCGTGTGAACCTTTACCGCGCATTGATTGGCCTCCGGAAATGTCCCAGAGTGCCAATCCATGCCACTCTGGGACACCGGAGCTGTCAAATATGTCAATTTCACTGCTCTGCTGAGCAGTGTAATTGACATATATGTCAATTTCACTGCTGAAGCAGAGCAGTGAAATTGAGTATTTTGGGGAGCTGTCCGGTGGGGATCGGGTTATGGCAGAAGCTCGGCGGGAGCTCCTGCCTCCACCCGAACCCCTGGCCGGTGCTGGGGGACCGGCTCCGATTGGAG